>PISX010004609.1:0-118737 GCA_004024625.1 Mellivora capensis
CCATTAAAAGTACAGAGAATAAAAAGAGACACGAATGTCAAAAGACAGACATGGGAGAAGACAGAGCTGGTACCTATGGAACCACACTGAAGAACAGCAGATAGAGGGGAAATCAGATCCTCATATGCAGGAGGGCAGAAGCATCCCCACAATGCACATTTTAAACATGTTGTTACTAAGGCTTAAATTTCTGTTTCATGTCTTCAACTACAGGGACAAATGAGAAAGAACTTTTTATAGCTGTTCCAAGAACTGGAAGATATTGAACAAAGGGCCAGCTGTGGCCCAAGGTATAGAGATCAGGAAGTAAGCTAGGATGATTACAACCCCAGAGTATTTAAAGTTGTTTGAATAACTTTTCTAATTATAAAGTTTCATATATTTATGGAATACATAATTGTTCTTGGGTCATTTCAAATCACACTGGGACATACACAGTACAGTATGCTCAATTTTGATTAAAGTCTAGGGACAGTGACCTCATGGTCTTAAATAATTTTAGTATATTTAAATTTTTTTTTTGTTTTTAAGTAATCTCTATGCCCAACATGGGGCTTGAACTCACAACCCCAAGATCAAGAGTCACGCGCTCTACTGAGTGAGCAAGCTAGGCACCCCAACTCTAATGTCTTTAAAAAAAGAATCTTAACTTTGCTCTTAGTTTTTGTTCATAGTCTTAGAAATCAGCTAGGAGATCTGTTATTCCAAGAGCTAAATGCCTTTGAATTATGTGAAAACCATTAGATAAGGGAAATAAACTGTAAAACTAGTTAATCTGAACACGATAATTAAGTCCTTGTAATGGATTTTATATTTTAGGCAATGTTCTTCTGGACTACACTTTACTTTCATTCAGTTACTGTGGCACCTACCTGGCTAGTTACTCCTCTCTCCCAGAATTTGAACTGGCCCTTTGGTAAGTTACAGCATGCTGTAGAATTCCTTTCATTGGGTTTCATTTTAGTCTTGTCCTTCTAGGTTGTGTTAAAAGACATAGATATGAAAAATCTGGGACGAAGGGAAAAAGTGGAAGGAATAGAAGTTCTGTTCAGAAGGTTGAATAACGTTGCTACTTTGAGGCATAAAATTTGGCAGGGCAAAAGCTATATGAGAGCAAATTATCTTTTTGTTGATGTGTTATAATATTTCCTTTGTTGGGTAATATAATAAAAAATAATAAAGGCATAAAGTTTCATCTTTCCTTCAAATAAATGGTAGCTTTGAGTGGTTTGCCTGTTTTCTACTAATGATGAAATTAAGATGTATTCTCTATTAGAGCTAAATTGGAAGTAATTGTTTTTAGAGACTTTAGAACAGCTCTGTTCAGAGAGTGGAACATTACACCACATTTGCCAGCTGCATAGGAAATACCTGTGGATAAGACACATCTGTGGTCTCTGCTGGGTCATTTCATAGGGCCAACCTCAAAGCCGTACTCACTCTTCTGTCTATAATATAATCTCCTTTGGGAGGGACAGTTTTTCTTTTAAGGGGAAGAACAAACCATTTTGGGAATGATTGAGGATATACCTTACACACCTGCATTTCTTATCCAAAAATATAATAATCAAGTTCCAGAGAACCATATTCAGTTTATGCAGTTTCTTTTCTAAAAAACAGCTTCATCAAGGTATAACTGACATATTAAAAAACTGCTCATATATAAATAATATCATTTGGTAAGTTTTGACTTGTGTACACACCCATGAAACCATCACCATAATCAAGATAATAAATATATCTGTCACTCCAAAGTTTCCTTGTGTTCCTTTCTGATCCTTCCTTATTGGCCCTTCCACACACACTCTTACACCATTCCTGCCCCATCCCTCAGCCCCTACCTCCAAGTAGCCATTGTTGTATTTTCTATCACTCTGGATTTGTTTGCATTTTCTGGAATTTTATATACATAGAGTCATCCATTATGGACTTTTTAAAAAATCTATCTTTTATGCTGCATAATTACTTTCTTCATGTAGCATAATTATTTTGAAATTCTCTTATGCTGCTGTATGTATCAATAGTTCATGCCTTCCTATTCATGGAATGAATATACCACAGTTTATTTATCCACTCACCTACTGATGGATAGATTAGTTTGCTGGGGCTGTCATTAACAAAGTCCTACAAACTGAATGGACAAAACAACAGAAATTTATTGTCTCACAGTTCTGGAGTCTTGAAGTCTAAGATCAAGGTGTAAGCAGAGTTGGTTTCTTCAAGGGCAATGAGGAAGCATCTGTTCTAGGCCTTTCTCCTTGGCTTGTGAATAACTGTATTCATGTTCACATGGTGTTTTCCTTGTATATGGGTCAGTCTCCATATTTCCCCTTTCCTTTTTATAAGGATGCTCATCCTACTGGAGTAGGACCACACTAAATGACCTCATTTGACTTAGTAAAGACCCTATTACAGTCACATTCTGATGTACTGAGGGGGTTAGGACATCAGCTTATAAATCTGGGGAGGATACAATTCAACCTATAACAGTACCTGAAGGATGAGTGGGAACCAACTTGTGAAGATAAGGAAGAGGATTCTAAGCAGAGAAAAGGTATGTGCAAATGCCATGAGGTCAGAGAAAAGAAATGGCAGATTTGAAGATTTAATTAAGAGATCATAATGAGGGACGCCTGGGTGGCTCAGTTGGTTAAGCGGCTGCCTTCGGCTCAGGTCATGGTCCCAGTGTCCTGGGATCGAGTCCCACATGGGGCTCCTTGCTCAGCGGGGAGCCTGCTTCTCCCTCTGACTCTGCCTGCCACTCTGTCTGCCTGTGCTCGCTCACTCTTTCTCTGACAAATAAATAAAATCCTTAAAAAAAAAAGATTATAATGACGGCAACCAGAGATTAGCTGTGAGAGGCAAATACCTAGAAGTTGCAATTGCTGGGTTATAGGGTAGTTCTATTTTTAACTTCCTAAGGAAGCTCCATACTGTTTTTCAGAGTGTCTGCACAAGTTTGCATTCCCACTAACAGTGTAAGAGGGTCCCCTTTCTCCACATCCTCACCAACACCTGTTTCCTGAGTTGTTAATTTTAGCCATTCTGACCAGTGTGAAGTGGTATCTCTGTGCTTTTGATTTATATTTCCCTGATGCTGAGTGATGTTGAGCATGTTTTCATGTGTGTGTTGGCTATTTTTGTGTTTTCTTTGAAGAAATATCTGTTCATGTCTTCTGTCCATTTCTTGATTGAATTATTTGTTCTTTGGGTGTTGAGTTTGATAAGTTCTTTATAGGTAATAGATACTAGCCCTTTACCTGATAAGACATTTGCAAATATCTTCCCTCATCCTCTCAGTTGTCTTTTGGTTTTGTCAATTGTTTCCTTTGCTGTGGAAAAGCTTTTTATACCGATGTAGTCCCAATAGTTCATCTTTGCCTTTGTTTCCCTTGCCTTTGGAGACATGTCTAGCAAGAAGTTTCTGTGGCCAAGGTCAAAGAGATTGCTGCCTGTGTTCTCCTGTGGGATTTTGATGGATTCCTGTCTCACACTTAGGTCTTCTATCCATTTTGAGTCTATTTTTATGTATGGTGTAAGGAAATGGTTCAGGTTCATTCTTTTGCATGTGGCTATCCAATTTTCCCAACACCATTTGTTGAAGAGACTGTCTTTTTCCATTGGATAGTCTTTCCTGCTTTGTCAAAGATTAGTTGAGACAAAGTAATATTTTTAAAACACATAGATATTTTGTTTTCTTAGACAGGTACAGTATAATGATAAGCATAATTATTAATAAATTTTATATTTAACACCATGGATTAAATAAATTGTATTCTGAATTAAGATTGTTTTCAAATAATTAGATAAATGTCCTCAAGATGTGAAATTCAAATGAATTATTTTTTTACAAAACAACATTTCCCTCTAAGGAACTGGGAAGCAGGTGTCATTTTGTGCAAGAAGTCACAACCTGGTGTGGATGTAAGCCAGATGACTTTTAACCCTATGAACTGGCGCCAGCTGTGCTTATCAAGTCCAAGTGCAGTGACTGTGTGGACCATTGAAAGATGTAATGAGGAGCATCATCTCAAAGCGAAGTAAGAGACTTAGTTATTACACAGCAAAGTGGAGATCTTAGTTTGTATTCATGTAATGTTATTGCATCAATTCGATGAATTAACTGGCTTTATATGTACATATTAAACATCTTAAGTTATAACATCTTTCTACATATATAATTATGGAGTGGTTTGCATTTTGCAAGGATTCTTTATGACTTGATTTCTTAATGAATTTCTTTTAAATCTCAAGGCATTCTCAAGCTTTTCCCAACATGGTTTAATTTGCCAGAATTTTATTCGCTTTTGGTATTTCAAAACATGCCTGTTATAAAAAGGACAGTTATGAATTTTGATCCTATTACTTTGATGCCCAGTTGTAATCTCAAAAATAAACTTTTAGATATGGAAAGCATATATTATTCCTTCAGCCACATAATCTATAAACAGAGGGTAGTTGCATATGGTGGAGTCCTGGGAGTTACCTGTTTGTTTTTTTTTTAAATATTTATTTATTTATTTGACAGACAGAGATCACAAGTAGGCCAAGAGGCAGGCAGAGAGAGAAGGAGGGGAAGCAGGCTCCCTGCTGAACAGAGAACCCGATGTGGGGCTCAATCCCAGGACCCTAGGATCATGACCTGAGCCAAAGACAGAGGCTTTAACCCACTGAGCCACCCAGGCGCCCCTGGGAGTTACCTGTTTAAATAGCACTGGGTCAAAAAGAAAATTTATGAACAGTGCCATGATGATTGATGATAATGGTGTGTTTGTTAAGGAGAGTTCAAAGACTCAAGGTGCCTCTAAACTTACTATTCCCAATGTATTCCACCATGTTAAAGACTAAGTTGATATTGGACATGTATATCCTTGAAATTGCAATTTTTGGTATTTTTAGTATATGTGCTGCCAAAGCAAGCACAGAAATTGCAATTTTTGAAAAGTTGCCTTCTTAAGAAAAATGTAAAGTTGTTTAACTGGAGAGCCCTAAAAAAGACACATCTTTGTGTTCAGTACTCTTTGTGTCTCAATTTCTCTTTTATAAGAACCCAGCGAGTAGTCAAATCTGTCTCTAGGCAGAGACACTGATAAAATGGGTAATGTCTCTATCATATCCTTGCCAGGTGGGAAAATAATTTATCTCGGCATTCTCTCCTTTTGCTTGCCTTGAATATTCTCCTCTAGTTCTGAATGATGAGTTGTGATTTTTCTACAAGCAACTAAAGTGAGAGGCAAAGTGAGTGGATTGTCCTGGTTCAGAAAGCAAGCAGGATTAGAAAACACTCAAACCTTAATTTGAATAATAGATACTGTTTTTACATGATAATTTTTCAAAATTATTTATCATACATAAGATATAACCAAAGACATTTTTAATTTAATGCATAAAGCCATGACTTTTTCAAACACCCCTTTATAACCATATTATGAGTTAAAAGTAGACATATAGTAGATTTGAAAATGGATTCTTTTTTTTTTTTTTTTTTAAGATTTGTTTATTTGTTTGAGAGAGATAGGGAGATAGAATGGGGAGGTAGGCAGAGGAAGAGAATCTTAAGCAGACTCTACTCAGCGCCAGACTCAGGGCTCGATCTCTCAACCCTGAGACCAGGACCTGTGCCAAAACCAAGAGTTGGATGCTTAACTGCACCATCCAGGTGCCCAGAAAATGAATCTTTGATAACAGAGGTTGCAAAGGTCGCTGAATACAACCTACAGATATAGGAGATCTTTGGCTTAGGATGGTTCCACTTAAGATTTTTCGACTTTAGGATGATGTCAAAGTGATGCGCATTCAGTAGAAACTGTACTTCAAATTTTGAATTTTGACCTTTTCCCAGGCTAAAGATCTGTGTTACAGCACTCTCCTGTGATGCTGAGCGGGGGCAGCTGCAGCTTCCAGTCAGCCACATGGTCAGGAGGGTAAACAGCCTACACACTGGCGACCATTCTGTGCCTTCATTATAGTATTCAATTAATTACTTGAGGGGGTCACCACTTTATAATAAAACAGGCTTTGTGTTAGATGATTTTGCCCAGCTGTGACTTGGCAGCTAAAGTAGTTTGCCAAGTAACGTAAGTGTTCTGAGCACATTTACGACAGGCCAGGCTAAGCTGTGATGTTCATGTTCAGCAGATTAGGGGTATTAAATGCATTTTGACTTAGGATATTTTCAACTTATGTTGGGTTTATTGGGACATAACCCCATCATAAACCTAGGAAGATCTATATGTTTATTTTGGCTTACATTGATTTTTATTTGAGCTAATTGCAAATTTTAATATTTGAGAAATTTCTCATAAATATCCAGATTTTGATAGTTTCTTGAAATTTTGGAACCAGAATTCTCAACAAACCCTCTTAGCTGGAACTGAGTGGCATCTTTACCACCTTTAGGAGGGAACGTACTTTCCCATTTGCCACAGTCCCCCACCTGGCCACAGCTCATTTGCCTGGTCCTGCCAGTGTTCAAATGTATAATTCCTGCTTTAGATTTTAACTTTGAAATTTTTGGAAAATTTCTATGTACTTAATTTATAACTGCACTATTGTCCTTTTGTGATATATATTTTTATATCTATTCTTTGGTGTTTATCTGGTTTGTTTGCTTGTTTTTTACAAGTTTTAATGCCTCCCCACCTTGTTTATCACCAATATGTAGTAGTTACATCAGTGACTCGTTTTTGTTAATCTGATTATTCTGATTTCTCTTTTTTTAAAGGTCGGCAAAACTACCTATGGAAGATGGGTCATTTTGTAATGAAACAGATGTAATTTTCCCCACCTCATTGCCCAAGGATCTTATCTATGGACCTGTGCTCCCACTGTCAGCCATTGCTGGGCTAGTAGGAGAAGAAGCAGAAACTTTCAGGGTAATTACCTGGTACCTCTTCCTGTTTGCTTATTTGATTCTCATAACCATCCCATGAGACATGCAGGATAGAGAGGTTCATCCTGGTTTTCAATACAAATTAGCCCTGGCGATGACAAGAAATGAGGGCTTTGAAGTTTTGAGTTTGGTTAACTGGAAGAATGGCACTGATAACAGAAAGAAGGGGCCCAGACCTGATTTCGGTTTTGAACATATTGAATTTGGGGTGCTGGGAGGGCATCCAGGTATAGATGCCAGGTGGAAATTGGGCAAGCAGACCTATTGCTGGGATGGAGAAGGTAGGACTGGAGACCCTGATGCGAGCAGAATCATTACCACAGAGGGGTTAGTGGAGCACTGAAGTGGGAGAGGGATGATAGAAAGGAGAGTAAGGGTGTCAGCGGAGAGAGCTAGAGAGGAAATTGATTTGCCAAGAATCAAGAGTTAGAAGACAGCTCTGACAAGGAACACACAAGTAGGAAAAAATCCAGGAGAGAAGAAGGCCATAGAAAATAGCAGAAGAAAGTTTCAGTAGGAGTTTATTCACAACTATACACTCATTCATTCAACATATTTATCAAGATTTAAAGGACAAGGAAGCTCAGTGCTACAAACAGGTCAAGAGTGGTCAGGCAGAGGGTGCTGTATGTGCAAAGGCCCTGAGGGAAAGACAATAAATCTATATGTTTGAGGAGCTAAGAAAATCTGTGGGGGCTACAGCACAGTAAATGATGGAGTGGAGTGGGGTGGAGGTGCAGGACAAAGGGTAGGCAGGGAGCAGGGATATAGCACATGAAGGTCCTTTGGGAAACAGGGGATTGATTCTGCTAAGCCTCTTGAACTTATGTTACGCTAATATTTGTGTTAAAACTCTAAGCCAAGGATAAAGGAAGTAGAAGCTCCCAAATATTTTGGCCACTGCAGAGAATTAAGCCATAAATGTTAAAAATAACTCAGTGTGGTAATTAGTTTGTTTAAAATTTCTGACAGGCAAAAGATAAGGTTGTGTATGCTCTTAGTATTTTCTCTAAAGGATGATCATTGTTTACTTTTTTAATACAGAAAATGACCGATTCCTTTTAATAGCACAAAGTGTAGCCTTAGAAATACAACCAAACTCAGCCACAATGGGGCAGCAAAGTAAATACAAATAGATCAGCCATCAAGGTTTACAACTTGAAAAAGATGCTTCTATGTTTAGTATTTGATGCCTAGGAACCCATATTTTCAACTATCTAGAATCTTTTCTTCTGCCATAAATTTCTGTAGGCGCCTTCATCTTTCAGATTTTGCACAACAGAATGAACCCCACCTAAAATACGTAAAATGAAGTCATCCGTCTTTGTCATTTGAAAAATGCTATGAAATGCCTTCCTTAAATACTTAAATGTGAAGTAACCATTTTTTAAATGCTCATAATAAACAGACATCTTTGTTGCCTAGGATTTTTGGCATTCAGCGCATTTTAACCTTTTTCTGAAAACAGAAATTTAATGCTAAAGTTCTTACATTTTAAAATCACATGGGGAATGTTAAGCCATATAGTTTACATTTACATTAGAAATTAATTTTTCCAATATTTATTTTTTCACCTTATAGGTAAGTAAGGTGAGAAAAATGGCTAAAATACTGATTAATGTCTGTACAGTTAGTGAAAGCATAAACAAAAATAGATCTCAAATGTCTTGATTATTCCTTTGAATGACATTTCTTGTGACCTGGGTATCAACCAATAGCAAAGAAATCAGTAATAAACTAATGCATATAAGAGTCTTAAAAATTGACAGGCTATGGACTTTCACAAAATTACAAACATTAAATACTCCCATTATGTCTCTTTTAGCTAACACTGTAAAGGCACGTTATACGCCTTTAAATAGGCCTGCATCACATTACACAACTTATTTAAGACAAGAGAAACAGTATCTAGCAGTAGCATGGGGGAAATCAAAGGCAGATGTTATCTGGGGAGAAACTAGATCCAAGATAATGAATTTGATCTCATGTGTATAGTTTTCTTTTTCCATTTACCTTTTTTTTTTTTTTAACAGAAGTCACTAAATAGGAATTTCTTTTATAAACTGAAGTATGCTGAAGCATATTTGGATACTTACGTTTTTTAAAGCAATAATATTAAGTTGGATTCTAATTTTTCATGTTCAGTCTTCAAGTGATCAAAATGTGTGATTTATGAATCCAGAGAGCTAAGCAAGGTGGTGTTATCAACAAATATTTTTAAATACTCTTGGCACATTTTTCCTTTAAAAGTTTTTGAATTTTTAGAATTAAAGATTATTGTTTCTGCTCACATAATCCATATTGTATCACTTTCATTTTTAAATATCCCAGAACATATTTACTGATGAAAGAGAGGAATAGAAAGATGAGTCCATGTTTATCTTAAAGTAAGAAAAGTCAAACATGACACCAGTTTAACATTATAAAGCCAGAAAAGTCCAAATTTTAAATCTTCACCTTCGGGGCGCCTGGGTGGTTCAATGGGTTAAAGCCTCTGCCTTCGGCTCGGGTCATGATTCCAGGGTCCTGGGATGGAGCAGGGAGCCTGCTTCCTCCTCTCCCTCTCTGCCTGCCTCTCAGCCCACTTGTGATTTCTGTCAAATCAATCAATCAATCAATCAATCAATCTTCACCTTCTGTTGCATACACATAGGTCCACTGGTGTGAGAACCAGATATGTGTGTTTTTAAAAAGATTTTTGAACCCGTTGCCGTAATGTAAGAGTCTGTCCCCTTGTGATATATATAGCCTAAGGTTAGATGTCATCAAGACAACCCAAGAAACTTTTAAATAATGGTGGTTAAATAATGGCATCCAGTGCGTAACTTCCCTGTGAGTCAAAATCTCAATTAGATACCACAAAAATGTCATTAATCAGCAGCAGTTTAATCCTCTTGGGTTGTTTTGCCCCCCTTTCTTGGCCCATAGGGTGGCCAGATTATTAATCAAGTATTTGTTTTCTAACAATCCAAGACTACGAGGGCGTGAAGTATGTCAATCATTGACCAAAGTCAATATATCCTTTAAAAGAATTATCATGGCAATGGCTGCTATGTATGATTTTTGCCTTAGTCATATTTCAGGGTCCATTCCAAATGGTAATTCTCTCTCCACCCTTCCTTCACTCCACCAAGAACCAAGTGCTTTCTCATCAATGTTCCCATAATATTTAACACCCCTCTGCTATGATCCACCATGTTTTCTGATTCTGATATTTGTTGATACTTCTTCTTCCCTCAACAAGTGGTTATACTATTGAGAAGAGGGATCCCTTAAGACTTAGCACAATGCCTGGTATATAACCAACATCCAATAAATGTTTGTTTAAATGTCAATTACATAACAAATTTATATTTGCTGAGAATCTAGTAGAAATGGTTGCTTTGGCAGTACCACACCTGCTTTACCTTGAATCTACAAACCAATCCTAAATGAATAGTATATAATACATTATTCAAATAATTGAGATTTATTAGAAAGATGGCTTGCATATATTGAGGAGTCTTTAATGGAAAAATGACTGCTTATATAGTTTTGCAGTATTCCCCAACTTCTGGTTTATTTTTCTCCATAGTGATTTTCAGTATATAATCTTCTATATAATTAACTTCTTTTTTTTTTAAAGATTTTATTTATTTATTTGACAGAGACACAGGGTGAGAGGGAACACAAGCAGGGGGAGTGGGAAAGGGAGAAGCAGGCTCCCTGCGGACCAGGGGCTGGATGTGGGGCTCGATCCCAGGACCCTGGGATCATGACCTGAGTCGAAGGCAGATGCTTAATGACTGAGCCACCCAGGCACCCCTATATTTAACTTCTTAACTTATTTTTATTCTGTTTGCCCTCACCGGGATGTAAGCCCCATAATGGCAGGGATATATATATATATTTTTTTTTTGGTCTGTTTTGTTCACTGCTACATCCCTGTGCCTAGAACAGTACCTAGAATGTAGTAAGTGTCCAATAAATATTTGTTAGGTGAATGAAAAGGTCAACAAAAGAATGCAATAAACATGGAACTTAAAAATTCTGTTAATTTGGCCAATAGCTTATTAAAGATGTATTCTGTTCCAATGGGTGGAAGGATCCTAAAGAAAGCAAAGCATTATGTTATAGCTAATGTAATTCTAAATAATGCTATAGCATAACAAAAAGCTCAGATGGTTCTAAATGTTATGTTCTCAATATAAAATAAGTAAACTAGTACTAGCAAATGCCCCACAGCTGCCTTGACCTCCAGGAAGGAGAACAGGTAGGCCTATACTTAACAACTGAGCCACCCAGGCGCTCCCTTCAGGTAGGCCTATACTTAAAAGGAGACCTGCTCCATGCTGACAAAGGGGGTCCTCCCCTGCAAGACATGAGTATTTAAGGCTGCAGGGGACGTACCACTGAAGTATTACAGTCTAAGGCTGAGATCAACAAACTATGACAGGCTTTTGTTTGGCCCCAAGCTAAGAATGTTCTTGTACACTTTTTAAAGAGGTGTTTAAAAATATAATAGGCATATGTGACAGAGACCTATGTGGTCCACAAAGCCTAAAATATTCACTGCCTTTTCCTTTACAGGAAAAGTTTGCTTTAGATCCTTGTCCATGTTATTTTTACTCCCCAAAGCCAACTTCTTTTAGGTACATTGCATAGATTTTGTGCATTTCTTTTTGAGTTTTCCATGGTATCAAAATCACAGAGGATGTTTTGCGAACCCCATTAGAGAGGCCACCAGAATTAGGTGAGTGTCCTCTTCTCATTTCCCATAAAAGCTAACTAACCAAAGGATCTAGGCCAACCTCTCCATAACCACTCAAGAAAAATCCTATCCACCCCCTCCCACCACCGCACAGAATCAGGAGGGTGAAACGTTGACAAAAATCTTTCTCAAAAAGGGTGATTTTAGCTAGACAATGACTTTCTTAGATTTAAGACCCCAAAAAACTCTACCAAGAAACATTGTAGCTGTTGCTACTCAGAATTTTCATGAAAATCTGTGACACTAGAACTCCAAATGTGCTGACAAGACTATCTCACATATTCTTACTGAGTTAAAATATAGAGAGATAAATGGAGCAAGGAAGGATAAGCTCACTTAGATCTTGGCAAATGGCAGGACCAATGAATGTATATAGGTCCATATTCATTTGTTTCTTTTTGGAAGTTATTCTCTTGGGTATTTCTCTGGCTCTTAAACCATGCATGCTGTCTTAACACAAGGTTTCTTATCTTTCTCTGAAGCCTAAAGATGACCTATATCCTTTGCTTCACCCATCTATGCATTGCTGGACTCCAATAAGTGACATATATGTTGGCTGTGAAGAGGGTCATCTTTTAATGATTAATGGAGAAACCTTGAAAGTGACTTTACTTAATAAGATAGAAGACACATTACCAAAGGGTGAGAAACTGCTTTACTTCATTATTCCTAGAGGTGTAGCCACTGGTGATCGTTTTACACTTGAAGATGGCTGTTTGTTCCCTATTTTTCTCCTCCTTAGAGCCATCTTTGATTCTTTCTTTCCTCTATCCCACAGTTAGTTACCAAGTCCTGTGGGTGTTCCTCATAGCTAGTGTTTATTAACTATTCTATGCCCTAGGCATTCTGCTGTACTCTGTATGTATATTTCATGTAATCCTCAAAACACTTTATAGAGAGATATGTTTTCATTTCCATGAGACAGATGAAAAAAATGGATGCACTGAGAGAATAAGAAAAATGCCCAAATTCACATAACTAGTAAACCATAAAGCTGACTCC
Organism: Mellivora capensis; assembly: GCA_004024625.1. Classification (NCBI taxonomy): domain Eukaryota; kingdom Metazoa; phylum Chordata; class Mammalia; order Carnivora; family Mustelidae; genus Mellivora; species Mellivora capensis. Next base: position 12,645 of record PISX010004609.1, read on the forward strand.
TAAACCCAGGCAGTAAGACTTCAGAGTCCAAGTTCTTAGCTCCTATGCTATCATTTCCTATGTTATCAGCTCCTATGTATCATTTCCCATACATAAGCCTGTTCTGTTTAGTCAGCAAATTATGCCCTTTCTGCCCTCCACCTTTCTTAGGGCCTTTTTTCACAGTGACTTTTTTTTAACTGCCATCTTGAAAATTACCTCTCTGTTCCTTGGTTAGAAACATGGTTAGAGTTTGATCTATTCTCCTTAGATCTGGTGTGCATTCCTGGTCCCATCAGCTGTGGCCAGGGTTGGGCCTTAGTCACAGAAGCTAATGTCCACTCAGTAGGGTTTAGGTGTAGACCTTTTGAGAAGGAAAACTTGCAGGGCAAGCTCCCCAATCTGTCCAATGCCCTCTCCATTCCAGTTCCTTTATTATTTCACATTTTGATTTCTGCACCAACCTTAGGACTGACTTCATTGGCCTTAATCTATAGCTAACCAAAAACAGGCATCTCATCCCTGCCAAAGTGTACTTCTTAAAGACCGTTTCAACATGCAATTCAAGGAGTGCTCTGCCTTGATTCCAAGCCCTCTCTAATTTGTTCCTACCTGCTCCATTCATATTCTTTCTACTCCTCAGGACGAGTTTTCTGATCTAGCCAGTCATTTCTTCTTGTCATTTCACAGACCTGCCTCCTAGCTCACTCCCTTGCCAGTTTTCTCTCTGATCCTTATGCTTCTACCTCAACACCACCTCCTACAGCAAGTTTTCTCCAGGACAGTGCCCCTCATCTGCTCCTGCTCCCATTCCCTGGTTCAGATTTCAGTGGGTCCATTAGGTTTGACTTTCCTGCCCCCGCCTTGGCTTCACTTTACTGCCACTTGAACCCTCCAGGCTAAGTTCTCTCTAACCTTGCATCCACACTGCCATCCTAACCTTAGGGCAAATTTCGATTCAGTTAGACTCACTTCCTTCTTACAGCCTCAGCCTGTTCTGTCACGATTTCCTGTGTGCATGTCTGTCTTTCCCACCAGGTATTAATTCTTTGAAGTTAAGAACTGTCTTACTCATCCTTGGGCTCCACAGTTTAATCCCAGAGACTGCTACAGAGTAAATTAGTGCCTATATGTCTTTTGTAAAATGAATTCTAAAGCAATGTTTCTCATTTCCAAGCTGCTGTCACATCTGTAATATATTATACACAATTTAGGACTTATTCATGTATAGTCTTATATTGTTTACTATTTCCTTCTTCTATACCATTCCTAATAATTTTCATGGTACATTATAAATGCTTTAGTGTAATTATTTGTCTAACTTCTACAATGTCTAACCTCTACAAGGTCCCTCAGAGGTGACATAAATGGCAAATACGTGATCTTATAATTTTCACCCTCGAGGGATTTATTTTTATTAAAGAGAATTAAACAAGTAGATAATTATAGCCAAGTAGATTAAGATCATTTTATTCAAGGAAAACTTAACAAAGTTCTATGGGAATTCAAATGAAGGAAACAGGCCAGGTTAAGTCATTTTGAAGATGGCATTTGAAATGGCCCTTGCCGGATGGGTTCACAGGCAGATGAGGGTAGGTAGAGTTTCAGCCAATGGTGTCTGCAGAGACAAGAAAAACTGGGGAAGGTTGAGACACAAGAAGTGTCCAGTCTGTCTGGAGCATTGAGTGTTACATAGGGTAGTGGGAAACAAAGGGACATATATACCATGTCTGACCTTGAAGGTCCAGCTAAGATGTTTATACTCAATTCAGCTGACAGTGGGCAGACATAAAAGAACTCCTGAATGGACATGTACCCCAAATGGAATTGTGCATGGGCAGATTAGTTTAGCCATCATTCAAGAAAGGATGATCCTAGAAGCAGGTGGCTATAAGCATCAGGCACCTAGACTAGGCCTTGAGTCATAAGAACCTGGACTCTAGTGGTACTTGGATTGGAAAAGAAGGAACTGCTGGGAGGTGAATAGTCTTTGAAGGAAAGGACAGTATGCTTCTGAGCATCTGGCAATATGCCAAGCATGTAGTATATAGTAAGCAAATAATTTGATGGATGCTCTCTGAGCTTTTGATCTTATAGTTCTTGTGGTTTATCTACATAAAAGTTATTATGCTTTTGTTCTTTTCCCCCAAGGACAATATTTTATTAATAATGATTATTCTTATAGAACATTTTTTTCTTTTTACTTTCTTTTTATCCATTTTTATTTATTTATTTACTGAGGTTTGAATTTACATACATAAAATGTATAAATCTTAAGTATGCAGCTTGACAACAAGTTAAGTTTGGTTTAATTCATTTTTTCCTGGCATCTTAAAATCTCTGACAATGCTTTCCTAAAATAAGAAAATATATTAGCTATATAATTCTGTAATGTTAGTTACATGGATCTGATGATACAAAACTTTAAAAAACTCATGTGATTTACGTTGGTAATCAATGCTGAACAGTTTTATTATTCATTGTTTGGAAGGCATGATAGCACATATTCTTTTTTTTTTCTTTGATAGCACATATTCTGATAGGAAGTTGATTTTTGCAAAGGGTTACAAAGAAATTAATAGTCCTAGAAAAGCAAATGAGATTAATTACTTTGTATTGCACTTTTAATTATGTGTCACCTGTTTTACCTTGTTTTTCTTTTCCAAAAGAGGGAAGAAATCTTATCAGTCCAGTCACCATGGTATATCAGAAGGGAGGCGTGCTGATTTCTGGAATTGTAATGTATTTTTGTCTTCAAAATTAATTGCTTTAAAGAACATATACAATTTCCATTTGTGCTACTTAACTATTATGAGTCACAATTTGGAATATCAGGTTCTTTCAGCTTATTAATTGTTTTCTTTTTGGATACTATTATAAAACTTTTCATATGAAGAATTTTTCAAATGTATATAAAAGTAGAAAGAACAGTAAAATGGACTGCCATATATCTAGACAATTGCAAAAAATCAAAAATAGAATTAAAAACTCTGGGCCCCCCAGAACACCCAACTTCATGCCTGTTTGTATACTTAATATATTAGATTGTCAGACACAAATAGAACCTTTTGTCTAAGTTTCAGCTTAGCCACTTGTGCATACTCATTTAGCTTACCTGTATTGTACTGTTATTGTTCTTTAGAATTAGCATTAATGGCCTTCATTTACTTGGTCCTTACTTTGTACCAGGCACCATGCTAAGTGCTTTGCTTGTATTATCTTATTGGTTCTCATAAGGACACTATCAAGTAGGAATATTGACATCTTCCTTATACAGAGGAAGGAGCCAAGCCTTACAGAGTTCACCATCCAGTAAATGGAGTCACTGAGGCTTGAATCCAGATGTGTAAACTCCAAAGTTTGCTCTCATTTATTAGAGCATACAGTCTCAGTTAAGTATGAAAAGAGATCAGACTACAATGCTTTTACATGGTATTGTAGCAATGCTAAGGTTTGGAGCTCACCTACACTAAAATCTCAGGTCTACTAGTAGATGTCCCAAGACCACTGTTAGCTTTTTCTCTTCTGTTGTCACAGATCACATTTCCAGGACCTCAAGGGCAGTTAGGCCATTATGTCAGGGTAAGAGATGTAGCTCCACCAATGAGAAGCAATCTGGAGCTCATAAACCCACTCAGATGGTAATCCATCCACCTCCCCTGCAACCTTGCAACAGACCATCATCTTGCTCCCCGCCACCTACCCCACACACACACTGCCACCGTACCTCCTACATTTAGTTTGCATTTATGGCCTTTTATGACTCTTGTCCTTCTCAAAGCCAGCCTTGGCATTTTTTACTTTTATTTTCATTTATTTATTTATTTTTTCAGAGACAGAGCCACAGGGGAGGGGCAGAGGGGAAAAAGAGAGAGAGAATCTTAAACAGGCTGTATGCTCACCACAGGGCTCCATCACATGGCTCCATCTCATGACCCTGAGACCATGACCTGAGCTAAAATCAAGAGTCAGGGGCTAAACCAACTGAGCCACCCAGGTGCCCCTCACCCTTGACATTTTTTCAAACCTAGTTTAGGGACGCCTGGCTGACTCAGTCAGTAAAGCATGTGACTCTTGACATTGGGGTTGTGAGTTCGAACCCCACATTGAAGGTAGAGATTACTTAAAAAATAAAATTAATGGGGTACCTGGGTGGCTCAGTGGGTTAAGCCTCTGCCTTTGGCTCAGGTCATGATCCCAGAGTTCTGGGATCGAGCCCCGCATCAGGCTCTCTGCTCAGCGGGGAGCCGGCTTTCCCCTCTCTCTGCCTGCCTCTCTGTCTACTTGTGATCTCTCTCTGTCAAACAAATAAATAAATAAATAATCTTTAAAAATTAAAATTAAATTAATAAATGAATAATAATTTATAATAATAAAATTATTTCTGGGATGCCTGGGTGGCTCAGTTGGTTAAGCGGCTGCCTTCGACTCAGGTCATGATCCCAGCATCCTGGGATCTAGTCCCACATCGGGCTCCTTGCTCGGCAGGGAGCCTGCTTCTCCCTCTGCCTCTGCCTGCCACTCTGTCTGCCTGTGCTCGCTCTCTGGCTCGCTCTCTCTCTCTCTCTGACAAATAAAATAAATAAAATCTTAAAAAATAATTAAAAAAATTTTTTTAAATTATTTCTTAATTTTATAATTATTGTTATAATTATATACCATTATAATTTAAATTAAAATTAATTATATTGATTAAATAAATTAATAGTTAATTTTATTAATTAACTATTAAATAAATTAATAAAATAAAATAAATAAGTTAATGAATTAAATAGATCAAGTTAGAAATAAAATAATTATAATTTATAATAATTATAAATATAAAATATTATAATATATAATAAATAATAAAAATTTAAAAACCCAAACAACTAGTTTAAAAGGAGTGGTTTGAGCATCTACTCCATAAGAAGCGGAGAATGATGATGAGTTTGGAGAAAGCACCTTGCATGTTTTATCCCCCAGGTCCCAAGTATGTGAACCCAGCCATTTCACTAATGCATATACTTTAGTTATAGTGGGATCCAATCTAGAAATTATGGATTAATTTGCCCAAAGCTTCTTTACTATTGTGAAAACTACTCAAATTCCTCATGAGAATAGTTAAATGAGCCTAAATTTGTGTATGGCCAACCAGCTGATTTTTACTAAATACTTGCCCTCCTTCTAGCACTATTAAAGAAATACAAAAGGAGAATATAAAAGGAATAAACAGCACACTCCCTACCTTTGGGTTATTTAGGGAGAAAAGAAATGCATATAATAATGATTAAATAGTATACATTAAGGCTAGTATTCCTCGAAGTAAGGAGACTGCTATATACAAGCCACATAATGAACTGCTTCATTTGCCCTACCTCCTGTATAATGAAGAAAGTGGTAAAAATATAGATGCTAGGTGGATGGAACTAGAGGGTATTATGCTAAGCAAAATTAGAGAATGACAGATACCATATGATTTCACTTTTATGTGGAATTTAAGAAACAAAACAGATGAACATGGGGAAGGAAAAGAAAAATAAGATGAAAATGGCGAAGAAGGCAAACCATAAGAGACACTGAACACTAGGAAACAAACTGAGGGTTGCTGGAGGGGAGGTTGGCAGGGGAAAAGAGATACTTGGGTAATGGGCATTAAGGAGAGCACTTGAGGTAATGAGCACCAGGTGTTATACGCAACTGATGAATCACTAAATTCTACCTTTGAAACTAATAAAAAAATTTCTAACTTTATTAAAGACATTACTTGGGAAAAGTAAATGCTAGAGAAGTTCAAAGAAAGGAGAGATCCATAAAATTTTAGTCACAAAATTTTGTGTCACAGAAGAGATAAAATTGAAACTTGGCCGGGAAGGGTGGTTAAAAGTTGCCTAACAGAGAGAAGACCAGGCATTCTAGATAATGTAAACATTGATGATGATTCCAAAAATAAACTATGGATGGTAGTCATTAAGTCTTAGCTCATTTGACATGGAAATTATACTCTGCATTGACTGAGCCTGATTTTCTTTGTTTATCTCATTGTTTTTGGTCTCTAGGATGGCTTTGTGTATTCTTTTATTATTAAAGATTTAACTTACAAAGTAGAGGATTTTCTTGAGATTGAAGAGCCTGTGGTACATATGATGTTTTCTCCAAATTACCGCATGTTGCTGATTCAAACAGACAAGGTATGCTAGTTGGTGATTTCTTTCTTTGTATTTTTAAAAGATTTTTATTTATTTATTTATTTGACAGAGAGATCACAAGGAGGCAGAGAGGCAGGCAGAAAGAGAGGGGGGAAGCAGGCTCCCCACTGGACCTGATGCAGGGCTCGATCCCAGGACTCTGAGATCATGACCTGAGCCAAAGGTGGAGGCTTAACCCACTGAGCCACCCAGGTGCCCCAGATATTGATTTCTTGATATACAGTTTTCAAATATTATTATCATTGCACTATGGGAATGAAGGGCATAGTGCTTCATAGTGATACTCTACTATTCAGGATTCTTTTGGTTACAAATGAAAAATAGCTAACGTAAAAGACCTAAATAACAAAAAGTGTTTTCTTTATTCATTTTTTTGTTTTTGTGCATGTAAGTAAAAGGGCAAGGAGTTAATCTGAATCTAGTGGTTCCTGACCTTTTTTTGTGACCATCTCATGGTTCTGTTTCCTCTCTGCTGTCACCCTTCCCATGAAGATTCTCCTGGAAGGTGTGCAGAGAGCCTCCTACAACTCTAGTTTATATTTCTACCCTGGTGGTGACCCTAGTGGAAAGATACCATGAAAAAATGTCCTGGAATTTAGACTCATTGTACTTACTTGGGTCACCTCTCTACCCCTGTGGCAATTACTATGTCCAGAAGGATTCTAAGCTGTCGTTGGCCAGACCTATGTCACATGTCTACACTTGAACCCTGTATAGAGTCAACCCAACCAAACATGGACTGAGATTGCGGTCATGGATGGTTTTCTAAGGAAAATGTGGGTTCTTTAAAAGAAGAAGAGAAGGGGAATAAATGCAGAATAAAATGAAATGTCCATCTCAATTATACTGTTAGAAAGACTCCTAATTAATGGAATGACTCTCAAAAGTCAGGGTTAGCAGTAGTTTATATTGTTAAGCAGTGACTTTAGATGGATTATAAGGAAAGAGCAATGATTTTCTGCCTAAAGGAAACTTAAATTTAAATATAGAAAGATATCATTTGCTGGTAAATACCTGAAGTTAAAACAACTGGCTAACTGTGTTTTAATAAATAACAAATAAGTGAAAATCCTAAAATATCTATGGAGAACAGGAATCAACAAAGAAATATAACATAACAGAAGGGAGAAAGACTAAAATAGGGCTTCTAAAAGAGAAAATATACTAAAAAAGTAAAAACTAAATGAATATGTCCCACAGAAGATTGGACACAGCCAAAGAGAGAAGTAGTGAATTGGAGATAGATCAAAAGAAGTTATCTAGAATATAGCCCAGATACACAAGAGGGTAGGATATACAGAAGGGAGAGTAAGAGACATGAATAATACAGTGTACATTTGATTGGAACCCCAGACTGGGTAGAGAGAGAGAGAGGTATAGACAATATTTAAGGAGATATTTTCCAGAACTGATTAAAAACACGAACTTACAGATTCAAGAGGTCCAGTGAATCTCAAGCAGAATACCTAAAAAGTTAACCACACTTAGATTTAACAAGGTGAAATTGTTGAAAATGAAAGACAGAAAATCTTAAAAACAATCAGAAAGAAAAACAGATTATTTCAAAGGAATTTCAATTAGACTAACAACTAACTCCTCTGTGATGATAATGTAAGTAAGAAATAATGGAATGTTACCTTCCATGTAGAGCAGGAGGGATCAGCAAACTATGGCCCTGTAGGCCCAAACCAGCCTGCTGCTTGTTCTTATAAATCAAGTTTTATTGAACACAGTCACACCATTCATTAATATATTGTCTATGGCTGCTTTCACACTACAATGGTAGACTTAAGTAGTTGTGAGAGATCATGTGGCCAGCAAAGCCTAACATATTTACTTTCTGTTCGTTTATAGAAAAAGTATGCTGATGTAATGAAATAAGGTAACTACCACCTGGAATTCTATACCCAGTGAGAGTACTTTTCAGTATAGGGGTGAAAAAAAAGAAATTTTAGATGCTCCAAAACTGAGAGTTTGTCAGCAATAGACCATTACTAGAGAAAATTCTAAAGAATGTACTTCAGGCAGAAGGAAAAGGATCCCAGTTGGAAGAGTGTGTTGCAAGAATGAATAGTAGTGTGGAGAAATGAACACTGCCTGTATAAAACAGCAAAAATAATGTGAGGTTGGGTTTAATAATAACATTGAATTAAAATCCAGACAGCAATAATGTAAACTGAGGGGAAAGTGTAAATGGATCCAAGTGTTTCAAGTTCATTATTTACTCTTCCCAGGCAGAAAATAAAGGTTTTAAGTAACCTTGTGGTGTTTATCAATGAAGTATGCATGTTGTAACTTCTAAGGTAGCCACTAAAAGAACTGAAACAGTAGATGAAATGTCCACACTATAGATGGGGAAAGCAGAATATTTTTAGAAAGCAACCCAAAACAGGGTAAGAAAAGAGAAAAAAAGAAATATAAAACAAATAAGAAAGTAGAAGCATAAATTAAAATGTAATATTTAAACTCAAATATTAGTAATTACAGTAAAAGTAAAACAGATAATAGATGTAGTTAAAAGGCAAAGTTTGTAATACTGGATTAAAAAAAAAGCAAAACCCAGTTATGTACCATTTACAGGTGACACAGCTAAAGCATAAAGCATACAGTAAGATTGAAAGTAAATAAAAATTTAAAAATACAGTAATGTTGAAAGTAAATTTAAAAATTGAAAGGAAGTAAAAAGACAGGAAAAGATCTAACATGCAAACATGTTATGCAAACATAAACAGAAAGAAAGCCAGTGGTGCTCTATTAATATCGGACAAAATAGACTTTCTGGCAAAAAATATCACTAAAGATAAATGGGCTTATTTCAAAAATATTAAAAGATTAAATTCAGTAGGAACATACCAACACTTAATATATATAGGTACTAAATAAAATAGTCCAACATATATAAAGCAAAATGTGACAAAATGACAAGGAGAAACAAAGTTGTAACCTTAATGGGAAACTTTAATACACTTTCCCCAGTACATGTTAGATAAACTATATCCCCAACACAGCAGGCAAAGTGAGAAAAACTTTTGTATTTTCTCTTCAGAACCTTCCAGTGATTCCCCATGTTATTCTGACTAAGAGCCAGCATCCTCACTATGCTTTACAATCCCTTCGTAATGTGGATTCTACTTACCCCTGGGCTTTATCTCCCCCTACCCTGCTTTTTGTTCATCCTGCTCTGGTCATGCTAGCCATCATACTGTATTCTTTTTTTTTTTTTTTTAAGTTTTTATTTACTTATTTGACAGAGATCACAAGTAGGCAGAGAAACAGGCAGAAAGAGAGGAGGAAACAGACTCCCTGCTGAGCAGAGAGCCTGATGCGGGGCTCAAGCCCAGGACCCTGGGATCATGACCTGAGCCAAAGGCAGAGGCTTTAACCCATTGAACCACCCAGGTGTCATGCTGTATTCTTTAACTCACCCAGCATGTTCCTCCCTCTGTGCACTGGCTACTCTCTCTGTCTGGAATGTTTTTCCCATAGAATCCACATGGATCCTTTCTTTCCTCATTTCCTTCAAGTCTTTTAAGTTATCTCTGTAAAGCCTTTCTTGGATACTTGGTTTAGAATTTCACGTTCTTATTTTGCCATGTCATATCCTCTTAACCTGCTTTATTTTTTGATTCTTACAATCACTGCTGTTTATTTGGATACCTTGTCCATTGTCCGAATCCCCCAGCAGAATGTAAGCTCCATGAGGGCAGGGAATATTTGTGTCTGTTTTGTCCTCTGATATAGGCCCAGGATCCAGAGAAGTGCCTGGCACAGTGTATCCACTCAATATTTGTTGAAGGAATGAGTGCAAGGTAAAAGCAGTAAATATCTATCAAATTCAGACTCTATAGAGTTGAATTTTTTAGATAAACAAGAACAGAAATATTCACACTTAACTCAAACTTGAAAAACTTGCTGTTAGTTGAAAGCAGACTTCTTATTGCTACTTTAGTGCTCACACCATATTACAGTTACTTGGCAGAGAACCCCAACTGATAGGATAGATTTTTTTTTTTTAGGTGAATTGGCAGCTGAGAATGATAAAGAATCATGAAGTAACATCTTCAGCTATACCTCCACAATTTCCACAAAGACTTATTTAAAAGTTTGTATATCAATGGCCACCATGATCTAGTATGTGATAAGACTTAGTTCGCCTCCACAACTTTCCTGGTTTTCCACATTTTCCAAGTGTTTTGTATAAATAGACATTATTTTTGAAGTCTGAAAAAATGTTTTGTTGTGTTTTATAACTTAAAAACCAAATATTTGGATTTGGAGAAAAGAAGAAAGCCCCATTTATTGATTATTTTAAATGATAAATGAATGAATGAATTGATAAACAAATTAAGCATCAAGATTTTAAGCTCCTCAAGGTCAGGGCCTTACTTAAGTTAATCTCTAATTTCTGACACAGTGCCTTGCTCACAGTGGACATTTAATAAATACTTGTTGAACTGCATACATAACAACCTCTTTCTCTTTCTTTCTTTCTTTCTTTTGGTATATTTAACAGGGATCTGTTTATATTCACACTCCTGGTGAGAAGCCGACCTTTGATAAAGTCCTTGAGGCTTGTGATGGGAAATTTCAGGCAATTGACTTTATCCCACCCGGAAATGAATACTGCATGGTAAGGAATACTTTATTATCTCAAAGTAGGATTTTAAAAAATGATTTTGGAAGATCTTGTGCAACATTATACAAATAGGAGGCAGAGGGTATTCTTGAGGATGTGGAAGAAATGCCAACCACTTCCATCATCTAATATACTTCCCAGTTAGATGACATCATTGTATTGTGACTTCATAATATTAAGTGTCTGAAAACAGTCAAAGCAACTGAAATCTTAGGAGCCATCCTGTTTATACTCACCATCCAAGTTTTCCAAGTCAGATCTTTCAACACATTCGTTGCCAATGAGTTATCAAAACTCATTAAACAATTACTGTTTACCCTCTTTCAGAGTGGTACAGACCCTCTGAGGATGAAAATGAAATGCAGTACCAATCAAAATCCTAGCAAGTTATTTTACAGATATCAATAAACTGATTCTGAAGTGTATGTGAAGAGGCAAAAGACTCAGAATTACAAATACAATAATAATCGAGTCAAAAAATTGGGCAGAAGACATGAACAGACACTTCTTCAAAGAAGACATGCAAATGGCTAACAGACACATGAAAAAATGTTCATTATCACTAGCCATCAGGGCAATTCAAATCAAAACCACATGGAGATACCACCTTATGCCAGTCAGAGTGGCAAAAATTGACAAGGCAAGAAACAACAAATGTTGGAGACATTGTGGAGAAAGGGAGCCCTCTTAAACTGTTGTCAGGAATGCAAGTTGGTATAGTCACTTTGGAAAACAGTGTGGAGTTTCCTCAAAAAATTAAAAATAGAGCTACCCTATGACCCCACAATTGAACTACTGGGTATTTACCCCAAAGATACAGATGTATTGAAAAGAAGGGCCATATGCACCCCAATGTCCATAGCAGCAACGCCACTATAGCCAAACTGTGGAAAGAGCCGAAATGCCCTTCAACAGATGAGTGGATAAGGAAGATGTGGTCTATATACATAATGGAATATTACTCAGCCATCAGAAAGAATGAATACCCAACTTTTGCATCAACATGGATGGGACTGAAGAAGATTATGCTAAGTGAAATAAGTCAAGCAGAGAAAATCAATTATCATATGGTTTCACTTATTTGTGGAATATAAGGAATAGCATGGAGGACATTAGGAGAAGGAATGGACTTTTCCTGTGGACCCCGGGAAACAATCTGAGGGTTTTAGAAGGGAGGGGGTGGAGGGATGGGTGAGCCCAGTGATGGGTTTTAAGGAGGGCACAGATTGCATGGAGCACTGGGTGTTATATGCAAACAATGAATTATGGAACACTATATCAAAAACTAATGATGTACTGTATGGTGGCAACATAACATAATAAAAGAAAAAACATGTACAATATTGAAGAACAAAGTATAAGGCTAACACTACCCAATTTCAAGATTTACATAGCCACAGTAATCAAGACAGTATAGTGCTGGTGAAAGACTAGACAAATAGATGAATGGAACAGAATAGAGAACCTAGAAATAGATCCACATGAATATAGTTAACTGACCTTTGACAAAGGAGCAAAAGCAATTCAATTGAGAAGGCTTAGTCTTTTCACCAAATCGTTGCAGGAGCAACTGCACATCCACATGCAAAATCATCATCATCATCCTCCTCCTCCTCACCGTCTAGTCACAGACTTTATACCTTTCTCAAAACTTAACTCAAAATGGGTTATAGACCTAAATGTAAAATGAAAAATATAGAGAAAGATCTAAGTGATCTTGGGTTTGGCAATGACTTTCTCAACACAACACAAAAACATAATCCACAAAAGGAAAAATTGGTAAGTTGGACCTCATTAAAATAAAAAACTTGTACTCTGGGAAAGACACCCTTAAAAGAAAGAAAAGAAAAGCCACAGATTGGGAGAAAAGTCTTTGCAAAAACTGTATCTGATAAAGAACTGGTTTCCAAAATGTAAAAAGAACTCTTAAAACTCAACAATAAGAAAATAACCAACTGCAGTAAAAAATGGGCAAAAGATCAAGTACTTAGCCACAGAAAATATACTGAAGGCAAATACGTATGTGAAAAGATATTCAACATTATTCGTCATTAGAGAATTGCAAATAAGATGACACCACACACATATTAGAATGTCTAAAATCTAAAATACTGGCAATATCAAGTGCTAGCAAGGATATGAAGCAACAGAAACATTCATTGCCTATAGGAATCAAAATAGTACAGCCACTTTGGAAGTTTGGCAGTTTCTCACAAAACTAAACACATTCTTACTTTATGATTCAGCAACTGAGCTTCTTGTTATTTACTTAAATTATCTGAAAACCTATGCCCACACAAAAACCTTCACATGAATGTTTATAGCAGCTTTATTCATAATTGCCAAAACTTGGAAGTAACCAAGATGTCCTTCAATAGGTAAATGGATAAACTGTGGCATATCAATACTATATTATTAGTAATATATTTCAGCACTAAGTAATAGTGCTGAATATATGTAATATTATTCAGCACTAAGAACAAATGAGCTATTAAGCTATGAAAAGACATAGAATAGCTTAAACCCATAACGTTAAATGAAAGCAGCCAATTTGAAAAGATGTATTATTTCCTCTATATGATATTCTGGAAAAAAGAAAAACTATGGAGACAGTATGGGTCGCCAGGGGCTCAGTGGGGGAAGGATGGAGGTGGAGAACAGGGAATTTTTAGGGCAGTGAATCGGTATGATACTGTGATGGTGGATACATATCACACACCTGTCAAAACCATAGACTGGATATCCATAGAATGGATAACACAAAGAATGAATCTTAATGTAAACTATGGGCTCTATCAATAACAATGAATCAATATTGGCTCATCAATTCTAATAATTTTACCACACTAATGCAAGATAATAATAGAGGAAATAGTATGTATGGAGGGGGGGAGGGTATGGCAACTCTCTAGTTTCTGCTCACATTTTCTTTAATACTAAAAATGCTCTTAAAAGCAAAATCTGGGGGCGCCTGGGTGGCTCAGTGGGTTAAAGCCTCTGCTTTCGGCTCAGGTCATGATCCCAGAGTCCTGGGATCGAGCCCTGCATTGGGCTCCCTGCTCTGCGGGGAGCCTGCTTCCTCCTCTCTCTCTGCCTGCTTCTCTGCCTACTTGTGATCTCTGTCTGTCAAATAAATAAATAAAATCTTTAAAAAAAAAAAGTAAAGTCTGTTAGAGGCACCTGGGTGGCTTAATCAGTTAAGTGTCTGACTTTTTTTTTCTAAGATTTTATTTGTTTATTTGAGAGAGAGAGAGTATGAGAGGGGTGAGGGTCAGAGGGAGAAGCAGACTCCCTGCTGAGCAGGGAACCAGATATGGGACTCCATCCTGGGACTCCAGGATCATGACCTGAGCTGAAGGCAGTTGCTTAACCAACTGAGCCATCCCGGTGCCCCCCTCTTCCGGTGCCCCTCCCTTTTTAAAGATAAGTGTCTGACTCTTGTGCCAGCTCAGGTCTTGATCTTAGGGTCTTGAGTTCAAGCCCCGTGCTTTGCTTTTTTTTTTTGCCTTTTTTTTTTTAACAAAGTCCATTAGTTAAAAAAATACATATCTAATTTCCTATTTCTAGCTTTATTCATTAAACAATAATCCTGTTGAATTTCCAAGTAACTCAATTATGTTACATGGAAAAAAATTATTTCACTTTTCTAATCTTAGTCATTACGTTACTTAAATTGTATTAAACATACTAGTTTAAAAAAAAAGATAATAGTTATTTTTTGTTCAAATCAGGAGTACTGATGTTGTGTTATTATAATCCATATGAGTAAAATGAAATTTTATACTAAATCATCAGAGTTACTGACATACTGTAAAGGGATTTAGAACATGGTTCCATAACAGAGTCTTATATTCCATTTCGAGTTTTCTTTTTCTTTTTTTTTTAATAGACACTCACACATTCAGGGGAAGTTTGTGTTTGGTATACAGAAGATGGTACTTGTGCCAGCAGGATTTATCTGAATACCCCAGTAAGTGTGCCTTATACATGGATTAAAATATCAAACTCTAATCCAATCTGTGTTTTCATAATTACATGTCAAGTCTGTAGAAATACTTGTTGCAGGTGCCTTATTGCATTTTTACCCTATATATTTAGAATAATTCTTGTGTTAAAATGTATTCTACAGCCCAGAGAGTGGAACATAAGGTACCGAATTGGAGTACAGGAATGTTTTTCTGCGGTGGCAGCTATTTTCAAAGTCCTGGCGGTTTATAGCTCACTCGTGCTAAAACTTTATTGTGGAGTAGCAGGGTCTCTGCTCCAGAGTCCCTCTCTCAGGGAGCCACGCTGAGGGAGGGGCCACCAACTAATAATAGCTCCTAAGAGCCACAGTATGGGGAGGGAGTGCCAGAGAGTCTTGAACTAGCAATTAGTTGCTTTTACTCAGAAATGAATCACCCCCTTGGCTATAACTAGTTAAATGGCCCCATCTAACCTCAAGGAGGTCAGTTAGAAATGAAAGAAAATTGCCACTCTAACCAGCTTGAGACAAAAATAAAAAAGTGGGGGTTATTAGCTTAATCAGCTATAAAGTATAGGACTTGTCTGGCCTCAGATGTTATGAGTCCAGCAACTCAAATGATATTACCAGGGATCTTGTTTTTCTCTCTATGTCTCTAGTTTCATCTTGGACTTCTTTTAGCGATACCCAAATGCCACAGGTGTCAACCTCACAGGTGTCAGACCATCAGGGAAGAAAGCCTCCTCCAGTGGGAAGAGGAAGAGAAAAGAAGTTTCTCTTTTCCATCAAGCTAAATGTCTTCTAATGTCTTAATAACATCTCTGAACTAATCACTGTGGACAGGGGAATGAGAAATGCTAATTGGCTTAAGCTCAGCCTTGAAAATGAGAGTCAGATCTGTTTCTCTGAACTCCCAAAATAGGAGAGATGGTTTCTCAATAGATATTCAAGGATTTTTCCAGAAAGAAGGTGTTTGGATACTGGGGAATAAACCACAGTTGTTCACAACACTCGCCAAAAGGTGATACCATTATTTCTGCCACGTTCATAATGCATTTTACATAAAATAATACTTTAAATTAAAGCATGAAAGAACCAAGAAACCATGGCAATGCTATTTCCCCCTTATATTATCATCATTTGTTGTATTACACGGTTCTAGATAAGGTATGGAGCCTGGATCTTGGTAGTAGGTATGGAAGTTACAATCCTTTTCCTTTATAAAATTAAAATCTCAATTATAACACAAGAGGAAGCTTCATACCTCACATAAGAAAATTGTAAGACACAAAAGATACACAGTTCAATGGGATATATAAAACTCACCTTGACAAGTAAATATAAAAATTTTATACTCTGGTGACAAGAGCTCCTATGTGTTCATTTCTATTAGAACTAGAACTAGAAGAGGTCTTAAAGCTCATCTGATCACATCTCCTTTCACAGACGAGAGACATGCAAATGGTAAAAACCCACCCGAGAGTTTCTACAGTCTGGACTTAACCTTGCTTTTCTTGGCTAAGGAGAGAGAGAGGCACCATGAGAAGGTCTGCTTTCTGCATCAGAGATCTTGCATTCACCTGAGCAAAGGGGTGAAGCTCAGACAGCTTTCATAGTTAATTTGACAAACCTTCATTGAGCTCCAAACCAGGCACGGTATACTTATGTGGTTCAGCCTGAGTTGGGGATAATGGCTGGTTTTTCCTCACTGGAGAACACTGATGCCTTGCGGGATATTGATAAGTACACTTGACCCAGCAATGCTGAGGCCAGATTTCCCTGCTATGCCTGGGACTGTGCTCCCCATGAACATTTCAGGCAGTGCACTTCAGAGAACTTGGCCCAGTACTATGATGGGAGGATATCTGGGCACTAGCATCTTCCCTTGATGGTACTTGCTAAGGTACATAAGACCCTTCCAGATACGGCTGTCCATGGTTAGCCTTAGCCTACTATTGCCCTGGAATGGAAGATAATTTCAACAGATTATTTTGAGAAAACACACACACACACACACACACACACATCCCATTAAAGACTTTCAGTTAAAAAAAAAAAAAAGACCCTTGCCATTTTGCTTACAGTTGCACATGAGATACCACTGAAGACTCAATCTTTAAAATTCACCTTGAAAATCAAATGGAAACCTCCTCGGTCGAGCAACTGCGCATGTTAATGAGGCAGGACAGTTCTCAGCTTCATCATCAGCTACAGAGGGCTGAGGCAAATTGCTATTCTTCTCTTGGCCTCCATTTTCTCTTCTACAAAATGATGATCTCTTAAGGCCTTTTCTATTTCTAATGTTCTTTGATTTTATTCAAAACAACCTACAAAGTATAATTATAGAGAATGAAGCTGACTGCTTAAGTGTCATGAAAGCAAATGTATTCTCCTAGACATCATATTCCGTAAGTGATCGTGAGATGAGCAGGCATCTGTGGTGCAGGGCTTTGGTCGCATAGTGCGGTGATAGGTTATTTTCTTGTCTTTCTCCATCATACCAGCCTCCCGGGGTCTACTACTACCCAACAGATGAATGCTGATTTTTAAAAATCACTAACATTCGGTAACGATGTCCAAAAGATGCTACGAATGTATTTTCAATTTTATTTTTTCATTATGGTTGGTATAATCATTTCATAATCATTTGGGGATAAAAATGAAGTCATGGTTTAAGGCTCGAGAAATCTCTTTATATTTTTGTGATTCTAACGTTAGAATAAAAGAATAACGTAGAGATTCGTGTGACTTATCCAGTTGATTAGCTCAGGAATGCTGCATGTCTAATTTGTAATGCCACACAACACTTGCCGTGCTCCTCGTTCGGAGAGTTTTCAAATAAACATTAGGTTCTTATGTGTGGTAAAGCAGGCTTCATGTTCCGGCACAGTGAAGTTAAGCATCTGGAGTTATTTTAAACAGGCAACAGTGCTGGCTTGCTCTCCTTCCTCCCTCTCTGCGGCAGTGGGCACTATGGGGGGCTCCATCCACTTCCTCGATGTCAGAGATGCTGAGGCCCCTCAAGCGGTTCACAAGGCCTTCCCTTCCGAATGGTCTGTGCAACACCTCCTGTAAGTACTTCCTGCTTCCGGCAGCAACATTGTAGTGGCTTGTCTATTCAAATTCCAGTAAAGCCATAGCTTTTTTTTTTTTTTTTTAAAGATTTATTTATTCACTTGATGGGGCAGGGGTAGAAGGCGAGGGAGAGTTTTAAGCAGACTCTGTACTGAGCACAGAGCCCAATGGGGGAGCTCTATCTCACAATCCTGAGATCATGACTGGGGCCAAAACCAAGAGTTGGACGCTTAACCATCGGTGCCACCCAGGTGCCCCAAACCATAATTTCTTTCAAATTTAAGTTTTACCTGTTTTGTTTTGAAAATGAACACATTGGCTCAGTTCAGTGTTCCAAAAGGCCAGAGGGGTGCATAGCAAAAAGTCTCCTGCTCTTGTCCCCAGACACCCCTGGAGATAGCCTGTTCCCAATTTCTCATTTCTTCTTTCCAGAGATAGTCCATCCATAAATAAGCAGAAAGGTAAACACTTCCTTTTAATTACACAAATAGCTGTCAAGCACTTAAAATTTGGTATGTAGTTGGTTCTATTGACTTCATGAGATGGGTGCTCTTGTCTCCATTACAGAGCAGGAAGATGAGACAGAAAGTGTTTAAGTGACTTGCTTCATGTTACACACATTGGAAATGGCAAATATCAGGAGCAGAACTGAGGCAGTTGGGCTCCAGAATCACTGCCTTTGCCTTTATTTTTTTCAAGTTTGTATTTAAATATCTTTGCTTTTAAACAGACAGCAAACCACATACAATGTTCTATGCCTCTTTTTTTTTTTTTTTTAACTTCATGGTATCTCTTGGACCACGTTTTTTCTTCACACATAAAGACCTTTCTTATTCTGTTTTATGGCTACATAATATTCCATTATATGGATATACTATAATTTTTTTAATTTTTTATTTTAATTCCAGTATTGTTAACATAGTGTTATGTTAGTTTCAGATGTACACTATAGTGATCAACAGTTCTATTACACACTACTCAGTACTCACCATGCTCAGTGCTCTCTTTCATCCCCATCAGCTGTTTCACCCTTCTCCCACTCATTTCCCCTCTGGTCACCATCAGTTTGTTCTTTATAGTTAAGAGTCTGTTTCTTGGTTTGCCTCTCTCTCTCTCTCTCTTTTTCCTTTGCTCATTTGTTTTGTTTCTTGAATTCCACATATGAGTGAAATTATATGTTAATTGCCTTTCTCTGACTAACTTATTTTGCTTAGTATTATGCTTTCTAGTTCCATCCATGTTGTTGCAGATGGCAGGATTTCATTCTTTTATGACTGAGTAATATTCCATTGTGTGGACATACACCACATCTTCTTTATCTACTCATCTATCCCTGGCACTTGGGCTGCTTCCAAAATTCAGCTATTGTAGACAATGCTGCAATAAACGTAGGGGTGCCTGCATCCCTTTAAATTAGTGTTTTTGTATTTGGGGGGTAAATACCCAATATACCATCATTTTTAAAAGATTGTATTTATGGGCATTTAGATGATTTCACATCTTTTGAAGTAATACTTTTTAGAAGACAGCACAAAGACATTGGATTTAAACCCATATGTTGCCATTATTCATTCTTTTGTTAATTTATCATAATAGTAAGTTATGATAAAGTATAATAAGTTATAATAGTATTATCAGAACTGACATTTATGCCCTGCTTTACAGTTTGAGATGCTGGCATACAGTGTAGCTTATTGAATGTGATTCTCACTACACGGGTCAGAAAGGTAGTAAGCATGTCCCTATTCCACAAATGAAGGAATTCAGGTTCAGAGAAGTGAAGAGAGAAGCCTTTGGAGAATTGCCCAACAAGCACCGGGAGGAGTGGGGTTTCCACCCACCTCCTTGTTTCCTGCAAGAGGCCCCCTGCTTCTCAGGGGTAGAGAGCCCCTCACCTGCCTCCATATGTATGTTTGTTGCCTCCTCTTTCTCAGATCCTCTTCTCTTATTTTAATTTGGACCTTCTCATTTTTCTAATTTCATGAAGGTGCTGGAACATTTCACTACTTTCTTCCTCCCCTTGCAGGGCACTGGTACTGCAGAGGGCTGCGATGTCACACTGATCACTGGTGTGAGGGCTGTTTATTTCCCCTGGAAATAACTTTCACTTATGATGAAATGCTTACCCAATGCTACTGCATCTTCTTGACTGTGCACTTGTAAGCTGCAATTTGGAAACAGCCTTAACCTAGAATGTCATGATTGCATTTATATGTCATCACTTAGCTTTTTTTTAATAAGATGGAATAGTATTAAAAGTCATAAACCATAAGAATGACTGGTTTTGAGTGTATCTCCATGCTGTCATTTAGTAAATTTGTTTACCACCTTATTAGTGAAACAAAATTGGATCCTCAGATTTCTTCTTTTCTTTCTTTTCTAGTTATGACCAGCAAGGGATCTATCTACTAGCTGGAACATCAGAAGGCTACATCTTTGTTATCAATGCCAATCCATCAAGTTTGTTTCAGATCCTTGGATTTGTAGGTACTATGTGAAGTGCTTATTAATTTAAAATATTGGCTGCTTCATTCCAAAGAATTTAAAATTGTGGAAATGGAGCTCTAGTGAAACAATTATTTGTGATATATTTTCTAAAAAAAAGAGACATTTAAATACCTGTTGTAAGTTACATAGGAGAATGCCTACATCATATTTAAAGGGTTTTTGGTACATCTACTTGGTACATAGTTGATGTTAAATAAACCTTCTTAAATAAATTAATGAATTTAGATGTTTCTAATGTTAGACATTATATATAGTGTATATATGCATATTATATACATCATATACTATATATGTGTATATTGTATGCATATATATAATACTAGATATTTCTAATGTTATTATGAAATTAAGTTTGGTTGGTTTTTCCTTGAAATATATTTTAAAATATTTCTATTGCTTTAATACATGCATCTTAAATATTTCCTCTTTAAACAAAATTATATCAAGCTTTTTCAGTAATGCCATCCCCATGCCCAGGGAAACTATAGACCTAGCAGGTGAGGTAACATTTATATGATAAATAGTAAGACCTAATACTTTTCTTTCTGACTTAAGGACCAAATATATATGTATGTTTTCCCCAAAACATATTGTTAAATTTATTGTTGACTTTGTAAAATTAGGTGTATTAGGTGTAAAGTTAGGTGACTATTAGGTGTAAAAATGCCAAACCTAGGCCAGTGTGGGGATGGGAAGGTCAAGGAGACAATTTAGTGATGGAGGAATAAGCAGAGTGGTATGTGGTCTCAGAGGAAGAAACAATTAATTCTGCCAGGTGTGAGGGAAGGAGTAGGGGTAGGGGGGAATACAGATAAGGAGGTGTAGAGGATTGGGTGAGAGTTCTCTGAGGGTCTAAGTTGTGGAAGATAGGGCATATTAGTAATCCAGCTCAAGATAAAAGACTGAGCAAAGGCACTTGGAATGGTAGGAAGTCTGGCATGGAAGGTTAACAGAAAAGTTTACTAGAAGTCTGAAAGAAAACAAGGGTCTTGAACATCATTACAAGGAGTCTGGACTTTTTTCTGTGGGTAATGAGACACAATCAAGTTTTCAAGATGAGACAGGTATGGTTTGACTTGAGTTTTAAAGGACGACTCTGCCACAAGTGTGAAGGATAGAGAGAATGGGAAAAAAAGATGAGTTAGGGAATAATTAGAGTAGCCCAGGCTAGAGGTGATATGAATCATAACAACAGCCAACATTTATTGAGGGATTCCTTGACATGTGATAGTCAGTGTTCTAAGAACTTGGCATGTGTTAATTCATTTAACACTTACAGAAAACTCTTATGAGGTAGAGACTATTACTATCCCAATTTACAGATGAGACAAATGAGGCACCGCCAAGTGCTCCTTCAGAGTCATGTAGTTCCGTAGTGGTGGAGCCAGGACTCAAAATTAGGAAGTCTGTCCTCAGGCTTTTGCTCTTATCCACAGTGCACACACTGTGCAGCAGTCATAGAAAGAGAAGAAAGGGCACAGCTCTGAGGGATGGAATTGATAGAATTTGGCGCCCCATTAAATGTGAAAGGTGGTGGGTGCCTGGGTGGCTCAGTGGGTTAAAGCCTCTGCCCTCGGCTCAGGTCATGATCCCGAGGTCCTAGGATCAAGCCCCACATAGGGCTCTCTGCTCAGCAGGGAGCCTGCTTCCTCTTCTCTCTCTCTCTCTCTCTCTCTGCCTGCCTGCCTGCCTGCCTACTTGTGATCTCTGTCAAATAAATAAATAAAATCTTTAAAAAAAATGTGAAAGGGGGGCACCTGGGTGGCTCAGTGGGTTAAGCCTCTACCTTCGGCTCAGGTGATGATCCCAGGGTCCTGGGATGGAGCCCCACATCGGGCTCTCTCTGCTCAGCAGGGAACCTGCTTCCTCCCTCTCTCTCTGCCTATTTGTGATCTCTGTCTGTCAAATAAATAAATAAAATATTTTTAATAAATAAATAAATAAATAAATGTGAAAGGGGAGGGTCAGCAATGACTCCAAAGTTTCTAGCCCATGATTTCATCAAATGAAGTAAAAACTCAAGACAAAAGGTTGAAGGATAGTGTAAGATGACAAGCTCCATAGAGTTGAAGCTATAAGCTCTTTAGTGGGGGATATTTAGCTAATGTTTGGAAATGGAGATTTTTAGTTCAAGTCTCAATGATAGAATTCTGATCTTGAAATTATGAAAGCTGATGAGATGGCTTAAGAAGACAGAGAAAAGCAAATCCAATTGCTTAATGAGACCAAACAGTTAAGCTAAATATGTAAATTTGAAGGCGTGGAGCATGGTAGGACTAATGGCTTACCTCAGAGTGAATGCACATCCTGCCTAAATATCCCATTTTTTAGTATATCTGGTCAGTCAGATTGTGGAATGGGGAAACCAACTTCCACTGAAGTTATGGACCAAGGAAGATGGCGCAGTGAAGCAAACAGGACCGACCAGAGTAACGAGAGCACTGGGAGTCACCCACTCCAGAAAGAGCTTGAGGGAGGAAGGCTGGATGAGGGTGTGGACCGACATAAACTCAACTGTGGTGAGGGCTGGCGGTCAGAAAGTGAAGTCAGGAAGTAGCAACTCCTGTTTTAAGGAGTTTGCAGCAGAAAAAAAGAGAATTGACATAGATGGCAACTGTGGTGAGAAAGCAGGGTTGCAGCAAGGGCTCAATTTGAGGACCGGGCAGTCTTGAGAGCTGAATAGAAGAAACCATAAAAGACACAGGAAGATGTGGTCCTTGAGTGCACGTGGTCTAATAGGAGATTGGTG
This sequence comes from Mellivora capensis, assembly GCA_004024625.1. Taxonomy (NCBI): domain Eukaryota; kingdom Metazoa; phylum Chordata; class Mammalia; order Carnivora; family Mustelidae; genus Mellivora; species Mellivora capensis. The sequence continues at coordinate 35,744 of PISX010004609.1, forward strand.
GCGTGGACTCAAAATAAGAGATGCAAAGGACTGCATTTTGTTCATATAAAAATGCCTTCCGGATAAGAACATTGAGGTCCACTTTGTATCAGATGTCTTCGGTCTTCTTCGTTATGTCAGGGGAAAGATCATCAGCTGAACACCTGAGGGGAGGGGCAGATAAAGTGGACACATATAAAACAGCCCCTGTGGAAAGGGGGAGTAAAGACTTTGGAGAGAGCCGAAGGTGTGCCCCAGGCATGGCACCTTCCAGAGACCTGATTTCCAGGGGAGCAGACTCATCATGCCATGGGCGTTTCCACCACCCCTGCAATATCTTGACTACAGATGCAAAGAACACTGATGCCTGAGTTGACCCAATATCAGAAGTGGACGAACAGGCCACAGAGGAGCATCGAGGTGCTGCAGCATGGAGGTGCTGCTGATGGGGTGAACATGGCAGACTCCAGAGGTTTCCTTGACAGGGAAAGAAGCTGAGCCACACTGAGTGGGCTTGAATCTGCCAACCCAGATATCTAATCATGACAGTTCCTCATCATTCATCAAAAATGTCCCCATCACTTATACTTAAAGGTCACTTTAAATATGCAGTAAGTAAATTGAAATCTAAAGATTTAGGGAAGGCAATTCTATAATGTGGTATCTTACTTGGGAAGATAAAAGATCCTTTTAACTTATGAAAGATCACTTAGGATGATTTCTGTTTGCTTTCAGAGGTGAGCAAAGACATTTTACAAATATCCACAGTGTCTCTTTTGGAAACAGACATAGTAGAAGTGATGGTGCTTTCCCCACTTCCAGAAACAGGAAGAAGCAGATTGGAAATATTTACTCTGCCTAAAATACTACCACAAGGTAAAGGAAAATCAAGCAAACAATTTTGTGGTAGGCCCAGATGAGTAGTTGCTTAACTTTCTTTTTTTTTTTTTTCACCTTTGTAATTACATTTTTCTTCCTTTTAGCATGTGAAGAGGTAAGATGGCCATCTTTTGTGCATCTTACAAAGTAAAAATGATGTAGCTGCTAACAATGTGAAATGTAGACTTTCCTCTAGGCCTTGTCATTCGTATGAACGTATCTTATTACAAGAGAAGAAAAATAGGAACAACTGGCACTTTTGTCAGACTGATTTATGTCCTTTGATTGATAACTCTTGTTTTGTGGCTTCTAATATACATAGTTAACTTCAGACAGGTTACTGTGTAGTTACTCCTACTGATAGAATTGTAGAAAGCTTTTTGGATAAAGAGGTCTGATAAAATAGAGACTTTTAAATAACAAATATAATTGGGTAGCTAGTTTGCAAATACATAATTACAGAGAATAAAAAAAGAGCTGAAAACCTCCAAGTATTCTTGTGTCTTAATTGAGAATCTCAGTATCTTTTAATATGTCTTAACTTAATTGAGTAAATTAGCCTAGGCCTTAAAAAGGATATTTTATGCACTATCAGTCATTTAATACTCAAGTAGTTCTAATGAAGTTCTCATGAAGTTCTTTTGAATCGTTTATCCTCTCAAGGGCCTCTGCATTATTGATTGAGCATTACAATTTTTATTTCATTTTTCATATAATGATTACAAAATAATATCAGTGTATAGTGCAAATGATCTTTCTTCTTCTTCCCCAGATCTTACAGTTTCTATGAGCTTTACTGATGAAAGAGGGAGGCTGAAAGATCCGCTCATTCACAGGTTCCAGTACGAAATAGAACACAGCCTGTCCTCCGCCGTACTGGACTTTCAAAGTCAACAAATATATGGCTTCTGTAACCAAGTGTCGTACATCTGCAGCTATCTTCTTCCTGAAAAAGTACGCCAATACATAAGTGTGCTCTTTAGCTTAGAAACTGGGGCACCTGGGTGGCTCAGTGGGTTGAGCCGCTGCCTTCGGCTCAGGTCATGATCTCAGGGTCCTGGGATCGAGTCCCGCATCGGGCTCTCTGCTCAGCAGGGAGCCTGCTTCTCTCTGCCTGCCTCTCTGTCTGCTGTGATCTCTGTCTGTCAAATAAATAAATAAAATCTTAAAAAAAAAAAAAAGAAACCAAGATTCACATACTTTGCTAATTAGACACAATCCATGCTTTAACATTATAGTCCATTTAACAAATGGCTTTATTATAGTAGCATAATATTCTTGACTTATATACATTGTTAGCATTATTTGTTAATCTGCCATACATACCTTTGAGCACCATCATACTTGTGTTACATACATCCTACTTGTCAGATCAACATGCAGGTAACACTATTATTTTAGTGTCTTTAAATACAACATAGCCTCAGAACATCTCTTCCACAGGTATCAGGTGTCAGCAGTTTTCCATGGAACTTTGCACCTGAGCCACATGAAACATTGCACAAAATAGATAAACTATGTTTCTGCCATCCTTACATTACACTCATTGCAAGCACCTCTCATATGATACCACTCCTGCTACACACACTGGCCCAGACTATCTATCCCCCTTCCCTCTAAACTCTCCTCTCCCAGGGTAGCCAATGTCAGCAAGGTATGAGACACAGATATACCAAGAACAAAGAAATGTTTGTGGCAAGGAGAATTCAAGGAAAGCTTTACAGAGGAAGTAGTATTTGAATGGCTTTTGAAGAATAGGTCAAACTTAGACATGGAGAAATATTGTGTACAATCTTGGCAGGAGGTGGGAGTTGCTGTAGAGGGGGACAGGTTGGTGGAAATGGAGTGGGGAAGGGCATTGCAGACAAAAGTCATGGCATGTGTAGGGGCTTGGAGGTGGAAGTACATGAGGGAATACTGACTCACTTAACTGCACTTGAGCATGGGGATATGTGAAAAGAATTAGTAAAAAATAAAGATTGTCAGGGATGCCTGGGTGGCCCAGTCAGTTGAGCGTCTGCTTTTAGCTCAGGTCATGATCTGGGGGTCCTGGGATTGAGCCCCTGTCAGGCTCCTGCTCAGCAGACAGTCTGCTTGTCCCTCTCACTCTGCCCCTCCTCCCTGCTTGTGTGCATGTGCTCTCTCTTTCAAATAAATTAAAAAAAAAATAGATTGTTGGTGTAGGCTGGGATATTTAATGGTTGCTAATGTATAAAGACTTCTTTTAGTTGGTTAGAGCAAACTTTAATTTGCAAACAGATGAAAATGTGGTGCAAGAAATGTGGTGTATCGGTTTATTTCTATTGGCAGTGTTTGCGGATTTGAATCTGACCATATATGCACAAGTGCAAGCTTTAAGTTGCTCCTCCCCTGCTCTTTTCTATAATGGGGTCATGTTCTTTGATTGGCAGGTACACAGTGGTATTTGCATTCTTAAGCCATACCAAAAAGTGCAAAGCAAACACTATGGCCCCGGAATGCTCTCTCTGTCTTCACATGGGTTGTGGCTCATAACAATAGCTAAAGGTGGAATTCTGTGTATCCGAGATGTTCATACTTTGGTAAGCTACCCTTTTTTTTTTTAATCTTGGGGTGCATATCTTGATCTCATATAAAGAACAAAGGCCATTGGGGAAGGAATTTGGCTCCTTTTTAAGGTAAATTAATTCGTAACTTATTTACCACTGATGGTAGTATTGACTTAAACATTTTACAGGTGATTTTATGTATTGAGGTTTGAGTTTCCAATGGAGGAAACCAGTAGGCCGAGATCTGCCAATAAAGAGCTTGGGACAGAGATACTGTAGGTGAGCGGCAGCCCAGCTCCATCACCACTTGGTTGTATATCTTGGAGACTTACTGAGCTTCAGATGCTCATCTGTAATATTGGGGGAACCTTCTATGTTCTCAACCTGTGGGATTCTGATGAGAGCCAGGGAGAGGGTATATGCAAAACCACTTTGGAAACGGTGCATTGTGGTGCAAACCTAGGGATTATTACTCCTGTCTCCCTGGCCTAGAGCAACTCTGGACTGATTGCTGCTACTGTCCCTCCCCCCAACCCAGTTCTTCAAGGGATGCTGGAAGAGCATAAGGGAGAGGGTGTGGCCCTTACTGAGACTTCCCTCATCACTTGGAAACCTCAACATCACCCATAGTGCTACCAGCTCTGATTTCCATTGAGAAAATGAAAATAGTTTCTTCTCTCCCAGATGTGGAGGATCCTTTTCTAGGTTTTGAGACCAAGTTGTACTGGTTATCAGTATACCTTAATGAGGTCAGTGATTCTTACCCAGCGTTCTACCCCACACACCTGAAGCCTTGCAACTACTACTTGAAACACTCCTGCAGATCCACAGATAAACTGGGCCCTGGTATGCACATCTGGCTCTCCTTGTTCATCTGTGTAAGAAACCATATTTAGACTACAACTGGGCAAAACCGATACCATTATTATATGGGAACAATCTTGAATCGTTTAGAGATTATTTTGAAGTTGACAATTTGCAAACTTTGCTACATTGTCTCTTATTCAAATGATTTATAATAGATGCTACTGCTGATGGTGGCATGATGTGGCAAGGCATCAGAATTCTTCTGGGTGATTCTATGCAAAGCACCTCATAGATGAGGTTATTCATGGCCCCACTGTTTATAAAAGCAGCCTCATGACCACCAATGGAGGACTGGATAAATAAATAATGTTATATAAACAATACATACAGAAAATATGGAATATTATGCAGACTGAGAAAATCTTTATGCCACAATATGAAAAGAACCTCAAGATCTACTTTTAATAAGGAAAAGCAAGGCGCATAATATGCTACAACTTTTGTTTAGAATTATGTCTACATAAAAATGTGTTCATATACATTTAAAAACCTCTGGGAGGATATTAAAAGTATTAATTATGCCAATCAGCTTTGGGAGGTGCCTGGGGAATGGAGACAGGAAGGAGATTTCACTGCATACTCTTCCAGTTTTTGAATCTTGAACCATTTGAAGGTATTACCTATTTAAAAAGTTAAATTAAAAAAAAATCACGGTTGAGAACCAGTGTGACACAGAAATCCCAATTTTTAGTCAAGGAACTTAAACTGTTGCCCTGTGTAACAAATCAGTGATATGTTTTGTTTGGGTTCTACTTGAACTGGTTTAGCATCCTCCATGTGGGTCATATTACCCTCCATTCTTCACAGTGCCTATTCCCCTCTTAAACACTCATCACACAGAAATGAAACCTACCTTACTCTTGAAGGCATCTGAATCTGCCATTTCTGCTCGCTCAAGTCCCCTCCCCTAACTTTGTAGCCCTCAGCAAGTTGCTTCTGTGTGTCTAGTTTTCCTATTACAAATTGGTGATAATAGTCTCTCTCCCTCCATTCAACACAGATGAGAAAGTAAATCAGTATCAGTGAGCATGTTTTGAACTAGGGATTTTCAGTACTATGTATTACTAAGAGGCTACTTCCATGCCAAATAAAAATTTGCTGTTAGCAAATACAAAAAGATTTATCCACAGGCAAAAGTACATGTGACCCTCTTAGAAAAACCATATGGCCGAATTGCATTTATAATTTCTGCATTTTGTTCCTAAAACTATTAAGGAAACGTTTGCTCGAAGTCGGAGTCATTCTCACCAGGGGCATGGGATTCAATCAGTGAGAATTTCAATGGATGGACAAAACATTCTGGTGAATGGGAGAGATGATGGCACCCTTGTTTACCTAAGATGGAGGTGTGTACGGTATACAGTAAGCAACATTATGCAATATAGTGTTTTAAAATAAAGATTTTGTTACTATTTATGTATAGCAAGGCCATCATAACAGGAGAAAACTGCCATCGAAAAAATTATTATATTCACTGCCCAAAAGAAGGAGGTTTGCCAACCTGTGTGGCAGAGGAAGGCACCTAGGTGGATAATGAGGCAGAAAGAACAAAGGAAATATGGGCAAAAGCCTTATTTTGGTTTCCATGGGAAGGAGCAGACAGGTTTAGCATTGGTTAGTTTGGATAATTTCAGCAGGTTCTAGGGCATGGGTGCTGGCCCTGGTTACCTGATATTTGGTCCAGGGGTGATTAAGGCAGGGAAATGGTGGCCCTGAGTTGGAGCTGTGGGCTCTGGGTTGGTTGGCTTGCCTTTGAGAGGTGGCTCAAAGGTTTTTGAGCCACCTCTCAAGTTTTACCAATTTGTACCAATTGGTGGGTCTTGGAAGGGGCAGTCCCACCAGGTTTAGCAGGGCCCCAGATGTCAAAGCATCAAAATACAAAAAATAACAAGACATAGTACATATGAGATGATAGTCCTCCCTTTCATAACACCCGTTGGAGGAGTACAAGGAATGAGCACCTGACATAGATTTGTATGCATGTGCACACATAGGTAGATATACTTCCCTTAGCTGGACTTTGCTTAGACAATATCAAATTATGTAGACTTTGCTTATTAAAATTAAAATTCTAAGTAAAAGACTGCCTGAGCATATAAATGATGACCAAGGGATAGAGAGCCTGAAGATGACAGCCTAGACTTTATATGTTGTCTTGTTTGGCATGTTGATGGATATCATTAGTTAATGTGCAATTTATTGCTGCAAAAAAAAAATCTCATGGTGCTTCCTATGGTTAAAAAAGTAACAAAACCTGTGACACTGAAAATGTTAAATATTTGTAAATAATAAATTAAATTAAATTAAATAAAAGTAAATGGAGATTTTACACCGTAACAGTTTTGGTCATCACTTATTTCAGAGACTCATTTGAACACTGCATCTTCATGCCCATTTTTTGCATGGAATCTGAGTAAAATACTGACTTGTCTCTCGTATATAAGTCCTAACACATCCTGTACAGTAAGGGAACAAACAGCATCTCCAGCAATAACGAACAAATGCTGGAGCCCTCTTTCTAGAAGTAAGGACATTTCCATCCATGGGTCATTAATCACGTGGACTTCTGACACAAAACAAAGCTGAGTTTGAAACCTTGGTCCAGGACTTACTAACTTGTGACCTCAGGCACATAATAATACCCTCTCTAAATCATCTATGACAATGTTCCTCAAGGTGGGGTCTGCGGCAACTCTGTGCTTATTTTTGGTCCTTACCCAAACTTTCTGAATCAGAATCTCTGTGGATGGGGCCCAGGAATCTGTTTTTAACAATCCCTCATCCATGTAGTACTGATATGTCTAAGGTTTGAGATGCCCTGGCATATTGCATGGAAGTAATGCTTCCCTCAATGGCGGGTGGAGGTTATGAGGAACAAATATGACAGTGTGATTATGTATGCGAAACAGTAAAATGCCAGGTATATTCTAAGGCTCCACCAGAACAGTGGCTCTTCTGTGCAGTGGCCAAGACGGGTAGGTACAGAGGACGTACCTAGGTACGTAAGGGTCCAGGGACAGTGTGAGGAGGGTCGCCTCAGAGAGGTCAAGAGGACTATCATGTCTGGGAGCCTATGAAAGGGCTCACCTATCTAAGAAGTAGAGTCCTAATAACTACCTAATAACTGTGGAGAATTAGCCCCATATTTCTTTGTGTAGAAATGGTTAGGTATCTGGAAATAATGCTGCTAAAATGTGACTTTTTAAAATTGGATTTTGTAGTCCTTTTCTTTTTTCTTCTTTTTTTTTTTTTTTAAATCTAGGCGGCTTGGAGGAAACCTAGCCAGTGACATTATACTTTATTCCCAGAAACTTTCAATTTCTCTGAGCAACACCATGAATGAGGAGAATGATTATTTAAGTATACAACAAGGAGAGTCCTTGAATTTGGAATCAAAATCTGAACATACAGTTGAGTTCCAATATAGCATGTGTCCTTCTTTCCTCCCTTGCTTCCTTCCTTCCCCTCTTCCCTCCACCCACTCTCTCTTCCTTTCTAAATCAGATATCAGTTTTCAGTAGAAAGGAGGAATGGATGGTGCAGAAGGGCAAGGGGATTTTTTTTTTTATTGTAAAGACCCCAAGAAGGAAGAAAAGACTGAGATCCTAAGTACAAATGGCAGGGCCCAGGTTTAATAGGCAGGAGCATGTGGTCTGCAATGACAGGAAGGAAGCAAAGCGTGACTTGGTGAATGTGTGACCTGTCTGATCATTTTTGCTTTCTCACTGAAAGGTGTGACTGACTGACAGACCGATAAGAATTAAATTAATAAAATATTACAGCTGGGGCAGGCAAAGGTTTTGGTCTTATCCTAAAAATGCAACAAGTGCAAAGACATCCAAAGCAATTATATGAAGTAGAGTGGGAGGGAAAACATTTTAATTTTAAGAAATGTCTATCTTCTTCTAAGATAAATGAGAATGTGGAGCCAAGCATTGATTCATCACAAGAGGAATTAGTCCAAGTTGATAACATAAAGGAAATTCCCTGGATACAACAAAAAAGTGAAGAGGTATTTATAAAATATGGAGGAGGTTTGAAATAATGCTCTGTACGTGTGCAAAATAGATTAGTTTCCTATGAAAACCCATTGGAAAGTTAGAAAGTAGAATGAGATGCCACTGGGCAGAACATTACATCATACAAATGTAATAACTTTCCTGAAAGCAAACACCCTAATCTAGCCCAAGCTTTTAAATGAAGTCATTAGCTTTAGGAACAGTGCTTAAGCTAGTATGAAACAGAACAAACGTCTAGGGGAAGCCAAAGTGAAGAATGATCAGATACTTCATGTTGGGGTGAATGTTGGGGGCGGCTGCAAAGTTGATTTGAAGAAAACAGGGGGGCCAGGATCTGGAGAAAGGACATGGTGGCTTTAGATGTGCAGGAAAGTGACAAAACTAGCAGCTCGTGTCTGAATTTAGCTTGTTAGTCTCACTCAAGTTCCCAATAAAATAGCTGACTGGTTGCTTTTGTCAGCTATTCTCTATTTAATTTTTTCACTATTTATCTTCTTTCCTTTGGCCTTTGAAATGACATCAGTTGCAAGTTGCTTCCAGGGTCACTTGCACAGCAGCATTGGACTTAAGCAAGGCAGTAAGCAGGGGTGGTATTTCATGTACACTCTCTATTCTTAGTCTTTACAAAAGTTGTTTCCAGAGAAGTACTACTTATGTATCTGTGTACCTCTGTGTGCATCTATCTACCCATCTGTGATACAACTATAATTTCTCTTGCCTGTTTAAGTGATGTACTTGTTCCATTTCAGGCCATCAAAAATGAGGTTAAACTGTTTTCCAGAAAAAGGAAAGAGATAAAAACAGGAATCAAAGCACTTGCTAAAACTGTAAGTGGTTCGAATTCATAAATGAATACACTGGCCCTCAGTCTAAAATTCCTTTTTTTGAACTTCATTTTATCCAACACTGCATGAGGAGCCGTACTCATTTTTCCCTCTGCCAGTAAGCTCGGTTTTCTGAGGTGCTGTAACATGGTGGAATTTGTCCCATTTCACACCATATATAAACAGTGGTTTTCTTGGGCTTCCTGACACTAGGTCTCCCTTCTTTTTTTAATACTTATTTTTATCAAAGTTATATTTATACACTTTTTTAACAGGTTAAATAATGAGTTATATAATTAAAAATAGTGTTTTTAAAACAGCACCTGCCCTACTTTTCTTCTCTATGGTTCCTGTACTCCTGAGATAAATGTTTTCAATTCTTTCATCTTTTTTGTTTGGGTATTTACCTTTATCTTTCTAAATGGGTTTTTTAATACTGTTTTTTTCTTGATATTTCTATTTTGGCACTAACTGTGGGCTTCCTGGTATGGAAAATGAGTAGGTTCTTTTACACCCCTTCACCACAACATACACATAAATCCATACCAGTGTGCACACTATTACAGTTACATAAATACTCTCAAAGCTGAGCCACATGGTATGTTATGATTACATTTCCATTTTTACAATCAGATTTTTTCCTGGAATAATTGCCTTTGTTTTAGAGTAAGCCTTTCTATGTACCTACTCACTGATTTAGAACCTCTCAAAATGCTAAAAACTCTTCTCAATACAGTCAAATACCTGAGGTAATCGAGCTGTCAGTGGTTTATTTGTTTGTTTTTATGACCTCCTTTTCCATCTTCCAGCTCTAGTCTAAGCACCTTGCTCCCTAGACCAGGTACATGGTCTGAGGGAGCATGAGTCCTAGGAAGTCCTCTTGTCTATATGTCTGGGAAATCCTCTGCCCCCTGAGTTGGAGCCCCTCTTTCCAAGGCCCAATGCATTTTTCTTTGTTTTCTTGATGTACATCTACTAGGAGCTTCCTAAGCAGGACTGCTGTGTTGTTGCCTGCTTGAGGACATCATTTATCAGATAGCCATATGCTTCTGGAAAGGTAATGCAGTGTGGATGGTGCCTGTCCCCTTAGAGTTCTACAGTGCTTTGGCTCTGTTCTTGGGAAAGGGCATGCGGGAGGGATATTTTTGAAACTTGGTTTTTCTTAAAATTTCTTTATCCTACTGTCACACTCGTTTGATGGCTTGCCTCAGTGTTCCTTGATTTCCCCTCAGAGTTTTGAAGGCTTGCTCCAGCATCTTCTAGCTCTCAGTGTTTGCTTTAGAGAATCCAATACCTTTCTGATTCCCAGTTCTTTCTAGGTAACCAGGTTTTGTTTCTGCAAACTTACAGGATCCTTTACCCCAGCTGTTAGGAAATTTCACAATTATGTACCTTAGATTTGATGGATAGATTTGATGGATATTTTTGGTTTGCTGGTGCAGCCCCAACAGGCCGGCCTTTGTGGATATTATCAATGTGCTATCTTGCCTCTGGCTTCTGGTTGGGCATAGTCAGTGAGGAGCAGCTGCAGATCAGAGGGCAGGGTCTTTATTCCTCCAGTGGCCTCTTTGTGGTATTATGATTTGGCAGTGACAACCAGCCCTTTCCTGCAACTACCGATCTCTCCAGGTTCCAGTAACTACTCCCCACCCATACCCTTCACACATAGGCGTGGTGATTGCTTTCTGTGTTGCTATCCTGAGATACTTTATCATGCCTTGTTGGTTTCCTTTACCCTGACAATACTTTTATAAAAGTCCCTCTCCCCAGTTATCCCATTTGAGTGTGTCATCTGTTTCATACCAGGACCCTAGTTCATTTGCTAGTTTTTGTCTTTCTTGTGTGCTAGACATTGGTGAGCGCTTTCTATAAAAAAATCTCTGTCTTTCAGTTCTGGGAAATGTCCTCAAATTTTAATTTGGGAATTTCCTCCTCTTTGATTTTCCTTTTTACTAATTAGGTTGACTATCCTCTCTTAATTCTAAAAGACCTTCCTCTTTTGTGAATTCCTTGTTCATATCCTATGCCTATTTTTCTATCATGTTGTTGGTCTTTTTCCTTTTGATTGGGGAGTTCTTTTTTATTTTTATTTTAAATTTATATTTGTCATAATTAGGGCTAGTTAAGCTGTGATAAAAACTAAACTCCAAAAATAGAATGGCATAGGGATTGGAAGTTTATTAACTGGTCATTAACTGCTCTGTTCCATGCAGTTATTCAGAGATGCAGGGGGGAGGAGATTCTGCTGTCTTCAGCAATGCCTTCTGAGGTTGCCTTTTTTTTTTTAGCTCAACCCAGTCAGCTGGGAGGGAGAATGAGCACAGAAGTGTGCAAGGGGAAAATCTAGAGCTGGCTTTATTATCAGGTTGAACCATATGAAATCACAGTTTTATATGGTTCAACCAAATATACTATAAATATTTTTGTCTTGTGCCTTACTTTTTACAATATGCCTTTTAAAATGCAGAATTTATAAGTTATGATCCATATGTACTGATATCTTATCTAGAGCTTTTGTTCTGTATATCTGATTTTAAAAGGGTCTTCCAAAGTCTCACAATTTTTTTCTAATACTCCTTTTATTTCACCTGTAATTTATTTTCATGAATGATATGAGGTATGGATCTAAATTTATTTTTTCAAATGAATAGCCCATTTCGCCCGTGCTTTTTATTGAATGTACCACTTTTTCTTCAATGACTCAGAGTACTTCCTCTGTCAATCCCTGGATTCCCATATACGCACTATTGTTTCTGGACTCTCTATTCTGAAATAGAGTATTGATCATTTCCCAGGAAAATTCGAAACTATTTTGATAGCTATTTTTATACCTTGAAAGGTAATTCTCCCTTTACTCTTCTTTTTCAAAAAAGAAAAATGTTGGCCTTTTTTATGCACATTTATTTTTCTATTTGAATTTTAAGATTGGTTTGTCAAGCTCAATGTAAAACTCTGATTTGACTTTGAGAATACATTGCTTACCTTTGATTTGGGTAAGAATTTTTTTGCTATTTCTGAAAGTTTATATATATGATATATATAAAATATATGATATAAATCTTTAAAATATTTTATTTAAACTCAATTTAGTTAATATATAGTGTATTATTAGTTTCAGGGTGGAATTTTGTGATTTATCAGTTGCAACTAATGCCCAGTACTCCTTACAGCAAGTGTCCTCCTGAATACCCATCACCCAATTATCCCATCCCTCCACCCACCTCCCCTCCATCTACCCTCAGTTTGTTTCCTATAGTTTCCTATAGTTAAGAGTTTGCCTCCCTCTCTGATTTTTTTTTTAAGATTTTGTTTATTTATTTGACAGAGAGAAATCACAAGTAGGCAGAGAAGCAGGTGGGCGGGGTGGGGGGAACAGCCTCCCTGCTGAGCAGAGAGCCCGATGTAGGCCCTGATCCCAGGACCCTGGAATCATGACCTGAGCCGAAGGCAGAGGCTTAATCCACCGAGCCACCCAGGTGCCCTCCCTCTCTGTTTTTATCTTATTTCACTTTTCTTTCCCTTCCCCTATGTTCAACTGTTTTGTTTCTTAATTTCCATATTTGAGTGAAATCATATAATTATCTTTCTCTGACTAATTTCTCTTAGCATAATACCCTTTAGTTCCATCCATGTCATTGCAAATGGCAAGCTTTTATTCTTTCTTAAAATTTATTAACATATAATGTGTTATTTGTTTCAGGGGTACAGGTGAATCATCAATCTTACACAATTCACAGCACTCACCATAGCACTCTTTAGATGGCTGAATATGTATTCCGTTGTATACATATACCACTTCTTTATCCATTCATCTGTTGATGGTCACCTGAGCTTTTTCCATAGTTTCTTTGTGAACATTGCTGCTATAAACATTGGGAAGCATGTGTCCCTTCAAGTACTATTTTTGTATCCTTTGGATAAATACATAGAAGTGTAATTTCTGGGTTATACGGTAGTTCTAATTTTAACTTCCTAACGAAGTTCCATACTGTTTTCCAGAGTGTCTGCACCAGTTTGCATTCCCACCAACAATGTAAGAGGGTTCCCCTTTCTCCATATCCTCACCAACACTTGTTGTTTCCTGAGTTGTTAATTTTAGCCATTCTGACCAGTGTGAGGTGGTATCCCATTGTGCTTTTGATTTGTATTTCCCTGATGCTGGTGATGTTGAGCATTTTTTTGTGTGTCTGTAGCCATTTGTATGTCTTCTTTGGAGAAACATCTGTTCCTGAATTCTCTCCATTTCTCGACATCTGTTTTTTGGGTGTTGAGTTTGATACATTCTTTATAGATCATGGATAGTAGCCCTTTATCTAATTAGACATTTGCAAATATCTTCTCCATTCCTTAGGTTGCCTTTTAATTTTGTTGTTTCCTTTGCTGTGCAGAAGCTTTTTATATTGATGAAGTCCTAATAGTTTATTTTTCCTCTTGTTTCCCTTGCTTTTGGAGACATGTCTAGCAAGAAGTTGCTGCAGCCGAGGTCAAAGAGCTTGCTGCCTGTGTTTTTCTCTAGGATTTTGATGGATTCCAGTCTCATATTTAGGTCTTTCATCCATTTTGAGTTTATTTTTGTATATGGTGTAAGAAAGTGGTCCAATTTCATTCTTCTACTTGTGGCTGTCCAATTTTCCAAACACCATTTGTTGGAGAGACCATCTTTTTTCCATCGGATAGTCTTTCCTGCCTTGTCCAAGATTAGTTGACCATAGAGCTGAGGGTCCATTTAGGGGTTCTTTATTCTGTTCCATTGATCTATGTGTCTTTTTTTGTGCCATTACCATATTGTCTTGATGATGACAGCTTTGTAATACAGCTTGTAGTTTGGAATTGTAATTACTTTGAATTGTGATTACATTACTTTGGCTATTCAGGGTCTTTTCTGGTTCCATACAAATTTTAAGATTGTTTGTTCCAGCTCTGAGAAAAAATGCTGGTATTATTTTGATAGGGATTGAATTGAAGTGTAGATTGCTTTGGGAAGCATAGACATTTTAGCAATATTTATTCTTCCAATCCATGAGCATGGGAAGCCATCTGGCCCTGGACTCTTGTTTGTTGGGAGATTTTTAATTACTGCTTCAATTTCCTTGCCAATTATGGGTCTGTTCAAGTGTTCTATTTCTTCCTGGTTCAGTTTTGGTAGTTTATATGTTTTTAGAAATGTATCCATTTCTTCCAGATTGCCTAATTTGTTGGCATATGATTGCTCATATGTTCTCTTATAATTATTCACGTTTCTTCCATATTGGTTGTGATCTCTCCTCTTTCATTCATGATTTTATTGATTTAGGTCCTTTCTCTTTTCTTTTTGGTAAGTCTGGCCAGGGGTTTATCAATATTATTAATTCTTTCCAAGAACCAGCTCCTAGTTTCATTGATCTGTTCTACTGTTTTTTTTTTAAGTTCCTACATCATTGATTTCTGCTCTAATCTTTATTATTTCTCTTCTCCTGCTAGATTTAGGCTTTATTTACTGTTCCTTTTCCAGCTCCTTTGGGTGTGAGGTTAGGTTGTATATTTGAGACTTTTCTTGCTTCTTGAGAAAAACTAGTATTGCTATATACTTCCCTCCATCTTCCACAGTTCATTTTTCTGGTTTGTAGATATACAGCTTTCTTCTCTATAAGACTTCTGACCAAATTCATGGGTGTTCAGAATGATCCAATCTTTATCTCTCTGTGTTCCAGTGAGGAAGCAGGTTAGGGTCACCCTACTACTCTACCATCTTACCACTCCCCCTATAATATGAATCTTACATTAATATGTATTATATAAATTTAATATTTATATGTAAATAAATATATGTCTATTCAATTAAAAATTCTTCAGTGACATTTTAGTCTAAAAGTGACTTTGTATAATTTTGTTGTTAGGTTTATTTTAGACATATTATAATTTTGGGTTTTTTTGCTTTTGTGAATGGAATATCTTTCTATTACATTTTCTTTTTCTGTTCTTTCTTTTTTAAGATTTTATTTATTTGATAGAGAGAAAGAGAGAGAACAAGCAGGGGGAGTGGCAGGCAGAAGGAGAAGCAGACTCTCCACTGAGGAGGGAGCCTGATGCAGGGCTCAATCCCAGGACCCTGGGTTCATGACCTGAGCTGAAAGCAGAGGCTTAACCAACTGAGCCACACAGACGCTCTCTATTGCATTTTCTAATTGGCTACTACTAGTATATATGAATGTTACTGATTTTATCTTTTACATATGATCACCTTGCTAAATTCTCTTTTTAGTTCTGCTCTTTTGTCAATTGTTTCTCTTGGATTATCTAGGTAAACTATCATATCTTCTGGAAATCATGTCTCTTATTAATTTTTATGCTTCATTTCTTTCTTGTCTTATGCCAAGGGCTTCTAATAGGATAGTGGTCATGAGAGTGGACATGCTTATCTTCTTCCTGAACTTAATGGGAAACTTTCTAACTTTTAAGTGTGATACTTGCCTCAGCATCTGTTAGATATCCTTTCACAAGTAAAATTTCTTTCTATCCCTTGTTACTCAGGAGTTTTTATTGTGAATTTTGGTGCATACTTTATCAAATACCCTGTATTCCTCCCATAGACATTGTCATTTTACACCAGATTCCATTTGCTAATATTTTGTTTAGTATTTTTGTATCTCTATCCACAAGTAATATTGTTTTCTTGTACTTTCTTTGTCTAATTATGATATCAGGCTTATACTGGTCTTAACAAGTGATTTAAGTAGTTTTTCCCCCTCCCCATGCTTTGGAACAGTTTGTATAAAGTGTGAATTCAGGGCACCTGGGTGGCTCAGTGGGTTAAGCCTCTCCCTTCAGCTCAGGTCATGGTCTCAGGGTCCTGGGATGGAGCCCTGCTTCTGGCTCTCTGCTCAGTGGGGAGCCGGCTTCCCCTCCTCTCTCTGCCTGCCTCTCTGCCTACTTGTGATCTCTCTCTCTGTCAAATAAACAAATAAAACCTTTTTTAAAAAAATGAAGTGTGAATTCTTTTTTTGTTTTAAGATTTCATTAAAAAACAAACAAAAACTCACACAAACATATAAAACCATCTGTGCCTGATTTCTGTTACAGGAGTTGATTCTTTGTTTCAAGTTTTTCTAAGTCATTAATCTTGTCAGGTTTTCTATTTCTTTTGAAGTATAGATTTGATAAATTATGTTTTCTTAGAAAATTGTCTCATCTAGATTTTAAAATTAGATGCCCAATTGTGCACAAGAGAGCTCCTCAATAAATTATTCCTTTTATCCTAATGAAATATATGTCTTTTTCTCTTTTAATGTTCTTAATCTACATTTTGGTTTTTATATTAATTTCTGCTATATTTGTTTTTGCTGTGTTAATTTTTTTGCTATGTATTCCACTTACTTGTATACCTTTTTCCATTCCTTTATTTCCAACTTTCTTTTGTCTGGTAATTAATATACAGCTGGATTGGTTTTGTAAATCATGTCTGAGCTTTTTAATAGGTGAGTTTAGGCACATTTATTGTGATTATTGATATGCTTAAAATTATTCCTGCCATTTTATTTTTGGTTTTCTATTTAACATATTTTAAACTTATTTCTTTTTCCCTTTTTTCTATCTTCTTGGATTGTTCATACATTTTTTTATTATTGTTCTATTTTTTCTTTACTATTCTGGGAGTCGTAATTTCTATCTTTAAAATTCTGACTCACATACTTGATATTTTTCTGTGTGATCTTGTGCCTTCCTAGTCAATGGAAGAGCACAGCAGCACTGATGTCACCTGGAATCTTAATCCTATCCTGAATGTCCTGAATCAGGATATGTTCTTTAACGAGACCTCCAGCTGATTCTTGGCACATTAAATATGGAGAAGCTCTGGTTTAGAGTGTATCATACCATATTCCCTCTCCATATAAGACAAGACCCTCAATGTATTGTTATTACTTTTTACTTTTTCAGCTTCCTCTGTTTCCCTCTCCTTTTCTTAATGATATCATTTGGAATGATAGCTCTAAATTGCTAGTTTTTAAGACTCTTAAAAACATGTCAATCTTACTTGGATTTAAGTCCTTCTACCCAACTTCCTCTGTATTAAGTACATCCTTAATAATCCTTTCAGAGGTATGGGTATTGGTGAACTTTCTGAGCTCCTGACTGTCTATAAATTATATCAACCTTGCACTTGAACTATGGTTTAATGACTATAGAATTACAGATTCAAGGTTTTTCTTCCCCTGAAAAATTTGATCCAAAACTATCGATCCAGTGTATTTTTGCATCTAGTGTTGCTAAGGTGGGTCTTCTATGAGACAGATTCTTCTACTTGGCAATATTCTTTTCCCCTTTAGAAATGTTTTGGATTTGGTTCTTAAGTTTCACAACATTTCTGTGTCTAGACCTGGCCCTGATCCACAGTCTCGAGTGCTGATGCTGTATTATGTCTTTGAAAATTCTCTCATTATTTCTTTTAACACTGTGGCCCCAATTCTCTTTATTCTCTTCTTCTGAAGTGCATTTATTATAGGTCCTTCAAGATGTGTCATACAAGTAGCTCCAGTTTTCTTTACACTTTCTCTTTATTTATTTATTTTTTGTTTATACCTGGCAGAATTCTTAACTAATTCTTGCAGATCACTAATTATCTTCAATTGTGTCCATCTTGCTATTCAGCCCATCTATTGAAAATTTTTTTGTTGTTTCAAAGATCAAACTTTTAAGTTCTATAATCTCTTGATTCTTTTTATGAGATACAATTATTTTTGCATCCCTAGTTACTATGAAATTCCACTTCTGTTTAACTAACTCTCTTTGTTTGTGTAACAAGTCTTCTGTTTATTGAATTTATTGTCTCTCTTCAATGGTCCTGTTTTTCCCCAAATATTAGTAGTCTATTATTATTTTTACTATTCTATGCTTATCTTTAAAATTGACACGCTCCATTGTAATTCCACCACACCAGCTGAACCTGCTTGGGAAGATGTGTAGGAGTGTGACTTCAGCAGGTATTCTGGTCTGGTCAAATGAGAAGGGGTGGGTGGTGTTGGGAAGTGGCTTGGCCTCCTATCTTATGGCAGGGAGAGATGTTCTCTAATTTCTTCTAGCCACTGGCACACTCCTTGTCATTGCCTTGTCCTTGTCTCCCATCCAGATATTCATTCCAATTCCCTCCACTTGGCAGCAAACCCTTATGTTGCCATTGCTGGGCCCCCGGGGAGTTTTATCAAGTGGCAGTGCAGATACATACAGGTTCTGTTACCTGTTTCCGATATAGTACCCCACAACTAATCACTCTGCCAGTTACTTCTAGGTTACCCCACACTCCTCTATCTGGTGTAGCTTCTGCATTTTTGTCAAGTATTGTCTCGTGGGCCTTGGGGCTATCATGTATTATTTGGATCCATCTGATTTTCATCTTTCAGATGTTACAGTTTCCATGGTACTAAAGGATACTTTTTTTCCTCTTAATTATAACAATAGATCTATCTATTTATTATACATTTCTTTCCTCTTAATTTTATGGATTGAAGCAGGAAAAGATGATTGTAAAGCCCATTTTTAGTCAACCATTTTGAAATTGAAGTCCTCAATTTTTCTATTATATTTTCTGAATTTTTTTGTTGATTTGTAAGAGCTCTCTATATATTGAAGATAATAATACTTTGTCATATATGTTACAATGTATATCCTTTGGCCCTGAATTTTCTAAAGTTATAAACTTTTAAAGATACTTTTTAAGATAATTTTTATTTTAGAAATGTTCAAATATGTATAAAAGGAGAGAGAATAATAATAAATCCAATGACCAATACTGTTTCATCTATACCCTTACCCACTATCCCTTCTCCTGATCATTTTGAAGTAAATCCCAGATATCATATCATTTCATCTTTAGTTAAGTATGTACCTCTAAAAGACAAGAACTCTTTTCCTTTTTTTTTTTTTTTTAAGTAGGCTCCACACCCAGCATGGAGCCCAACATGGGGCTTGAGCTGACAACCATGAGATCAAGACCTGTGCTGAGATCACGGGTCAGACGCTTCACTGACTGAGCCACCCAGGCACCCCAAAATAAGAACTCTTAAAACACATAACCACAATACCACCAGCACACCTAAATATCAACAATTCCCTAATTTCATTCAATGAAGTGATGAATTTTTACATTTTTGTTGTTTTTTTTGAATTAATGAATTTTTAAGGATTAAATCTGAAAACTTAAATGACCACAGTAAACCCATAATCTAATGCTTTACTTGATAGTTACACTCAGATAAACAAAACACCTCCTTTTTTTACTGACTGCTCTCTAAAGAGACTCAGAAAAGCATGTCTATAAAGTTTAGTTCTTTACTTGTCATCATTCTTTCTTATTTGAAAATTCAGGTTCTGGCTATGATGGAAGAAAATGAAACAGTAGATAATATTGCGAAATTAGATCAAAAGGAATTTGGCCTAGATCTTGAAGAACTGGAAAGGCTTCATGATGAAAATGAGGAAGAAGTGGCAAAGGTATTGAAAAATCTAATTTAAGCACCATAAAGAGATATAATTAAAGAAGTAAAAAGAAAATGAGGAGAACTTTTCTAGGATAATGTGAACAAAACAAAACCTAGTGCATATAAATGCAATGAATCAGGGAATTATTAAGTTTGGGAGTTGGAGGAGGGCGCCTGGGTGGCTCAGTCAGTTAAGCGTCTGCCTTCGGCTCAGGTCATGATCTCGGAGTCCTGAGATTGAGCCCCACATCGGATTCCCTGGTCAGTGGGGAGCCTGCTTCTCACTCTGCCTGCTGCTTCTCTCACTTTTGCTCTCACATAAATAAATAAAATCTTTAAAAAAAAATTGGGGGGGTGGATAGGAGAAAGGAGGAGTGTCTAGGCCTGCCACACATCTGATGTTTGTCTCTCGTTCATGACATCTGTTCCAACCATCTTCCACCGCATGTTTAAACATTTTTAGAAATCCTCTCAGCCACCTAATGCCAACTTTGGACCTTCCAGTTTAGTGAGCCTGCTCACTCTTTCTCTCTTTCTCTCCTTTCTTTCTTTCTCTTTCTTTCTTTCTTTCTCTCTTTCTTTCTTTCTTTCTTTCTGGTAGGCTCCACACTCAGGATAGAGCCCAATGCAGGGCTTGAACTCATGACCCTGATATCAAGACCCGAGCTGAGATCAAGAGTTGAACACTTAACTGACTGAGCCACCCAGCCACCACTAGCCCTTTCTTAATGACAGTTGATATCTTCCTCTCTTTATTCACTGATTTTTCTACCCTTTGAGCATCATCTACTCTATGGCCACCCTGAAAATAGAGAAGATTAACAATTAGCATGTTCCCTATGTATCTTCTCTCATCTATGCTAGTGATTCCAGGTCTTAGGACCATCATATAAGGTAGTTTCAATAGCTTCATCATCATCATGCGTTTTTCCCTCTGGTTTCATTTCTTTGAGTATGACATCCACAAAAGAATTTCAATTATTTTCTGTCCAGTTTAGAGAAAAGTATAAACTGGAACCCCCATTTCTCAGATACTATACTTCTATTACTATAACCTTTGCATCTCTTTCTGGTGGTGATATTACACTGTTTACTTGTATGGATTTTTTTTTTTTTAGGTGAAAGTCCTAATTGTGTTTTACACAGAATGTTCTTAAGCTACCTTTTTCTCAATCTGCACACCGCATTTGATTTTTTGAGTGTGCAAGTATAAAAACACTTTTTTCTAAACAAGAGAAAGAAATATGGTTGGATTCAAAGGCATTTAAGTGAATTATAATTGATTATACAACTAATTGGTTAAACAACCGTATCAAAAAGAGGCTGATAATTTGATGCCTGTAGCAGAGAGGCTTCCAGTCATATGCTCTCCTGTTAAACATGTTAATTAGTGACTGGGATAAAGATCGAGAAATGAGGCATATTTGTCAAATTAGTGAATGATGTGAGGCTGAGAATGAAAGGAAACAGACTGGATAACAGAATCAGGACCAAAGGGACCTTAATAGACTGACACAAAGAGGTAAAATTTACCTCAAGGAGGTAAAATTCGTCTATCTATCCATTCATTCTGCAACATTTATTGAACACCTATTACATGCCAGGCATTATTGTCAGTGCCTTGAATACAATGACTGAGACATATAGATCCTGCCCTCATGGGGCTGATCTGGTGAAGACAGACCCTAAACAAATCTCTCTATATTGCATGATGTAAACTGAATTCTGTGATAGATGTGGAGCATCTACTTCTGTGGTCAAAGACAGTTGAAAGAGGTGACCTTTCATTTGGGATTCAAAAGGAGAGGAGTTATCTATGCAAAGAGTTGGGGGAAGAGAATGGCAGACTAAGGAAGCACCATGAATGAAGGCTCTGAATCAGAAATTGAGAAATCCAGGAACAGAAAGGCCAGAAGGGCAATAACACAGTGGACAGGAGAGAGCTTCATAGAATGAGGTGGGAACAGAGGCCAGCTCTAAAAACCTTGTACATCACAGTAAAGAATTCGGCTTTTGTTACACTCAACAGAAAGCTATTAGAAATGATCCCAAACAATGTGTATGCAACTAGAGGGTATTATGCTGAGCAACATAAGTCAATCAGAGAAAGACAATTATCATATGATCTCTCAGATATGAGGAATTTGAGAGGCAGGATGCGGGTTGGGAGGTAGGGAAGGAAAAAATGAAATAAGATGGGATCTGGAGGGTGACAAACCATAAGAGACTCTTAATCTCACAAAACAAACTGAGGGTTGCTGGGGGTGTGGTTAGTTTATGGACATTGGGAGGGTATGTGCTATGGTGAGTGCTGTGAATTGTGTAAGACTGATGATTCACAGACCTGTACCCCTGGGGCAAATAATACATGATATGTTAATAAAAATAATTTTAAAAAGAAATGATCCCATTTTATTATTATAATAAATAGGCACCAATTTAGAGGCTTTTTTGAATGTTACTTATTTTAATGGTTGCACCCATCCCAAAAGGTAGGTTGTTGTTGTCCTGACTTAAGGAAACTAAGGAATTAGACCTAGAATCACTTGGCTAAGGTCTTATAACTTGAATAAAAGCCACAAAGCATTCCCAGTCTGCCTACCAGGGCTTTTCTCCTTTGATCCGGGCTTTACCCAAGCCTGAAATGCCTCCTCCCATTCTGGTACCAGGTTCTCCTAGCTTCTCAGCTTGACCACTCTGCAATGAGTTTGGGTTGGATATCTACCCCCTCACTCTAACGTTGCTTCTCCCTCCAAGCTCATGTGTGACCGCTCATCCCCACAAACCTGCTCCTCTGGCCTGTTGACCTACAGACCACTGATAAACCCACTCTGATTACCCCCACCCCATGCCTCTGCTCCAGATGCTCCTTGATGCTTACCAAATTCCTGTATATTCCCCCAGAAGCCTTCTTAATCCTCTGAGGCAGTCTTTGGTACAGAGAAAGACTCTCCATATAGTTATTTCCCCAATATTATTACCTTTGTTGGAGCTCTGGACTTTAAAAAGTATCAGTCTCAGATTGGATATGATAGTGAAACCAGATGGTCCAGCACAGAACAGTGTTAGCAGATGGCACCATAAACCCAGGCACATTTGGGAAGAGAATACTAGTCCCTGGGAAGAGTCAGTGGATCCCAGTCAGGGATCCCAGTCCTAAAGGGACAAGAATATTAGTTAGCCCTGGTCAGGTTCTCAACCATAGGGAAAAGACCAAAGCCCAGTAATGACAACCTGGACACAGAACTAGGGACCAAGTCTGGAGGGGTTGATCAAATAACCTCAGCATTGGAGAGGGGAGGGCGGGTAGGCTGGGAATCAGACAGATTCTGACAACTGACAGGCTAGAACAGCTGTTTATTTAAGGAAAAAATAATTTAAAACTGTATTAGCCATTAACTCAATGGATAAAGAAGAAATCAAATACAAATTAAAGCAAAGCCTTTAATCAGACAGTGAATAAAATAAACATGAGTGATTGAATGAACAAATAAGACATTTTCTAATCCGGGAGATATTATTCTTAACTAGTTTGCTGATAATTCTGCCAACAAAGAGAAATGCAAAAGAGGTTCTGAAGTTCTAGTCTCTAAGTTCTAGTCTCTAAGGACTAGAGATTGTTGGTCCTCACTTTCATATTAGATCTTTCAGCAAACTCCATTAAAACAAGAATTTCTAATCACTTAAAGATCAACAGTTGGCTTACTTAAGCGGATAAAACCAACTAAGGTAACATATGTTTCTAAATGAGAAAAGGTCAAGCATATGATCCCTTTGAGTCATGGAGCATTTAATTATGGTAGACATAAATAACAGAAGAATTAAGTGACCCAAGACAGAGGTCACAAACAGGCACTTCAAATATGCATTGACAAGAATTAAACCAACATTTAGATATCTGGTAGTTTCATAAAAAATACACATTTTTAAACTTCTCTAATAAAACAGGAAGATCTGACATAGTGGGTTTGTTCCCCAGCCCTGCACCAACCCACCAGACCTGTGATAGTGGGCATTTTAGCTGTCCAGTCCACCATGCAATTGGCCTCATACCACCTTGGCTCATGTTTAGCACCTGGCTGCCTTTAGAGGTTTCTGTGTTGACACCCTGGTCCTCCAGGAAGGGAATTCCAAACTTCCAGACTAAACTTTAGGAAAGGTCCTTGAGACAGGAAAGTGTCCCCAGGTGCATCTCCCCGCACAAGCAGCTCCGTGTAATGGGGGAAAGAGACAGCCACTAAATGTGCAGCCATGACTGATTAGTGAATTTGCAATTCAGATTATTTTTTAAGAAGCTACATATTCATGTTCATTGTTTCCCTTCATCTATGTTCTGCAAGATAAGAAAGGATGCAGAGATGCAAAACCTCGCCAAGGCCTATTTGGCTGAACTTATTAAAGAAGAATGCTGGAATTCGATGGCTGTGAAAGGTCGAGCTCTTAAGGTAACAGACATAATTCCAGGTACCACACCTTAGCCAATGAGAACTTTCATTGAAAGTCTCATGGCAGGAAGATTTTTAAATAATTTTAAGAAAATTCACACATGGAAAAGCATTCAGAGCATCCTCACCCTCCCCGTACCAAATTCCACCAACTCATACCCCTTTCTCTCTTGTTTTCGTTCTTCCCTCTCTGCTTAGTCCCTATGCACTTCCAAGCCACCATCTCTTAAGATTTTCTTTCCTATATGAACCACCTGCCTCTGCTCTTCCTGTCTCTTCCAAAAGGCCACCTCAGTCACATTCACAGATTGAAAACTAGACATAATATTGTTCACAGTTCTACCTGTGCCCTCGAAACATCTGGGTTATTTAATGCTTTTTCATTGAGATTCCTCCCAACACAATTTCCCTCTTGTGTAGGGTGATCAGAAGTCCCAGTTTATGCTGGTGATCCTTAAGCAACTATTAAGAACACCCTTCTCACTTTCAAATCTGTATCCCCCCATCAATTTGGATAATGAAGTATATAGCCACACTACATATTTGTGATTGAGTATTGCTCTTAAACAGGGTTTCGTAAGACTAACACATTTGGGATTAGATAATTCTTTGTTGTGGGGGCTATTCTGTGAATTATAGGATGTTTTGGCCTCTAGCTACTAGGCCCCAGTAACATCCAAAATTCCCATTAGTGAAAATCAAATGTATCTCCAGACATTGACAAATGTCCCTGCAGGGCTGGGGAGGAGGAGGGGAACAGGGCAAGCAAAATCACTCCTAATTGAGAACCACTGTTCTAGAAATAAGTCCTTCACAAAAGCCCAGTATTTCTACCCAGTTTACACCAATACTAATGATGTACATTGTTTTATTTCAGAGAACGTTTCCACTCTCAATTCCACTCATGCATGATGACCTATGAATTAATTTTGGTCAGGGATAATCTCCCTCACTCCACCTCTGATATGCACAGTTGTACTACAAATGAATTTATTTCATCTTGCCTTTTTTCCCCAAGTGCTTTCACCTGCCCTACGTGGTTGAGAACTTTCCAATGAAAGAACGTACGGAAGAAGAGTTGAAAGAATTAAAGAGAGTTTTGTGGCAAAAGAAGATTGAAACAGAATGTCTTAAAGTACAATTTTAAATATATATGTGTTTATATAAGTAATGTGTTTTGTTTTAGGGTCTCCATACAGATTTGAGTTAGGATACAACTTAAGTTTATATATTATCTACATTTTCATTCCTTGTTAATTATAGAATATATTTTAATAAATATAGGAGCTAAATCTACACAATAAATCAAGACACCTATAGATCTATACAATACTAGCTAGCCCTCAAATAAGAGGACATAATTTTTAAAAATTAGATATAGGGTTTTGTTCTTGCTCTGGTCAGAAGTGGTCTTCATCTATCCTACTCTTTTTATCTTCTTGTATCATGAGGCATTATATTTTTAAATAATTGGCCAAAGATGAAGTAGTATCTGTTTTGGTGGAATTATGGTTTTCCTAGAGCAATTCCAGCTGTTTTTTTGTTTGTTTGTTTTAAAGTAGCAATCTCTAACAGATCACTAGAAAAACATTGCCCCATCAATGTAGTTTTGGCCAGAAACTTGCATCCATTTTTTTTCTGAAACATAAAATGAAGGCATATTTCAAGTCTTCTTAACCTACACTCACCAGTCCTCTGTGAATAAGTTTCTTTGTAAACATGAAGAAAAGGTGTATTTTTTAATGTTTATGTTCCAAAGACTCAAGATATTTATAAGCAGCTGTCATCCTGACAGAAAGATAAATATTACATATTATCAAGGACAATTTTTACTTTCTTGACTTATCTACAGTTTGTCAATTTCCAAAGCTTAAATCTCTTCCGAATCAGTTTCGGGATCTATCCATCACTTTGAATTCAGTTGTTGGCAAGACAATTTAACACCTAAAATGACTGAAATATTTAAGTTGCCGCAAAATTGCCCTTTAGAGAATTCTTGTTATTGCATAACTTTCATGTCACCTTTTTCTATATTTAGGTACGGAAAGAAATTATCGAGGTGCAGTCTGCAATTACCTTGGCTAAAAAGCATCACGAAGAGGAGGATGAAGAAGAAGAAGAAGTGGCAGTAAAAAATCCCAACTTGCCCAATTACCTGCTTGGCAGTCTGAGTACTGATTTTGGCATACAAGCCTCTTTCCTGCCAAGCCAATTGGGACTTCATTCCAGAGAGGAGAAAATCAACCAAATTATATTACTGAAAGTGGGTGAATTTTTTCTTTATCCTCTAAAATCTCTAAAAGTCCCCATGAGGCATCTTGCAAAGGCTCAAACTGAAGTCTAATGCTAATCAAATGATGTATTTAAGGTACATAGAGAAATATCCAGATGGCTAGTATGTCCATGTTCTTCAAAAGGAACTTGTGTACAGGAGTTACTTTCATCTGTTTGGACTGGGTTCTATGATAACAGGTTTTCTGAAGAATACCTACCCTGGCTGACACCACCAACAAACTATTCTTCTGCTTTGATCTTCAGGAAGCTCAAAGATAAAAGAGGTTCTCGAATGCCATCTTCTAGGTAACTCAGATGTCCCTTAGGACCTCCTTGTAAGATCAAGATATGATTGCTATCTATCCCCTTAACCTGGGGAAATACAATTTCCTCTCTAAGACTTCCATAACTTCTCTTCTGGGACTCAGAAATAAGGTGCAGCATCCCGCAAGCTCTAAGCTCCTACTCCTTACTCTCCACTGAACGAGTCAGTCTCAGAACACATCTGTATATGCCTACCAGAAGTTTTTGAAATTTCGGTGACAGATTGCACCCATGCGAATGGTCCGAGATGTAATGTTGGCTCTTCCTATTCCTGAAAGTCCTCCAACTGTATCTGCCATTTGAGTTCCAGCCTCCTACCGTGATACTCTGCTCTCTCTATTTTTTTTTCTTTTCTTCTCCTCCAACCCCTGAAATTCCTGTGCATTTATATCCAAACCTGTTTCATTATCTCTTTTGTTGCTCAGCTTTTGCTGACCCACACCCTCAGTGTCTCACCTTTCTGCTGTTTTATTAAGGCATTTTCCTACAAGAAGGTTAATCTCAGCCCGAGAGAAATTCTCATGTCAGCTGTTAAGATCATTTTTCTACCTGCTTTAATGGTTTCATCTTCAGTAGGATAGACACATAGACTGAATCTGATGGTAAAATAAAGGCTACTTTGAACTGATCGTCATCCCACTCACTCACACAGGTGGGAGCAATCCAGTTGGACCCACTGCCTTCTGGATGATTGGCTGATGCAGCTAGCCAGCTTAGGTCCCCTTCCTACCTGAGAATGATATGACCATACGGAGGAACAATATTGTGTGTGGTGGTGCTTCTCTGGGAAATTCTCCAAACAACCTCTCTAGGCTATCCTTTCCTTACCACATCTCCCCCAAACAAGGTTTCAAAGAAAAGCCATTTCCCAATTTAAATATCACATATCGCTTTTTAAATATTTTATGATGGATTTTTTTTTTTTAGAACATATACAAAAATTGAGAGAATAACCCAAAGAGTCCCCAAGTGCCCATCATCTATTTCAGCATTTACCAACATACTTGTATACTGAGTCACAGCTTCCATGGCGGGAAGGAGACGGCGGTATAACAGTCATGCCGTCGCCTCAATCCCACCCGTGCTCGGAAGCCACTGTGGATCACTGAACCAATAAATGACTTAATATAAACTGTATTTTAGAAAGATTAACTTCCTGATGATTTATAAATTGATTTTGGAAGGAAAGCAAAGCCGTGGGACCTTGTTACTAGTCATGACCTAAAACATGGGATGTGTTCTCAGTGTCACATTGATATTTCAGGATGTCATTTACAAGGTAAAGACTGCTTTCAACCGTGAGTTTGACGCTGCGTATAAACAAAAAGAGTTCGAAGTTGCACGTGTGAAGGAAAGAAATGTAAGAATTCGAGAAATTATTTTAGATCTGGACTTGGAAGAAGTGATCTGGCAACCAGAATTTGATGATTGTGAGAAGCCAGAGAGAACCCTTGTTGTGGAAAACAAAGAGGTACTGGCTAGCTGTGCTATCCCTTCCCTTTTCTCTCAGGACATTTTCCCACATTCTTTCCTACTCATCTCCTCATGTGCACTACTGGAAGTGACTGTGTCGGGTGGTATCCTTGGTCACAAGAAACAAGAACAATTGACATTGCCTTAGCAATAATGAGAATTTCTTTTGGAATACTGTGGAATCTAGGGAAGATTTGGAAGCCTAGAAAGAAACAGGGAACCAAAGACCAGAATCCTGCGGGGAGTCAAGAAGTCTGCTTTCTTTATCTCTTAGCTCACTTCTCTCTGCATTTCGCCTTTAGCAGTTTCTACTTTGTTTCTCCTTACTCAAGTGGATAGCTGGTCCAAACAAGAATCTCTCAGTCCTAATTCCACATTCGGCTAGGAAGACTTTCCTTGACCCAGCCTAGGTCCAGTACCTATATCGGAAAAGGTTGGATCACATTGTGGAAGAGAGCGTGATGAAGCTCCAGTAATTATCTGGGTCATTAAGGCAGTATGGATCCCAGAGAAACGGGCCTCAATGGTTAGTCTTTTTCTTTTTAGGAGAGAGTATGAGGCAGGGGCAGGGGGCAGTGCAGTGGGAGAGGGAGAGAAAGAATCTTAAACAGGCTCCATAACCAGTCCAGGGACCAACATAGGGCTCAATTTCACCACCCTGAGATCATGACCTGAGCAGAAATCAAGAGTCAGATGTTTAACCGACTGAGCCACCCAGATGCCCCGCTGTTCAGCCTTCTTAAAAGGTGTCTAGCTGGGGGCGCCTAGGTGGCTCAGTCATTAAGCATCTGCCTTCAGCTCAGGTCATGATCCCAGAGTTCTGGCATCAAGCCTCACACTGGGCTCCCTGCTCAGTGGGAAGCCTGCTTCTCCCTCTCCCACTCCCTCTACTTATGTTCCTTCTCTCGCTCTGTGTGTGTGTGTGTCTCTCTCTGTGTCAAATAAAGAAATAAAATCTTTAAAAAAAAAAAAGGTATTTGGCCAGAAGTGGTTACAAGTAAATGCTTAAAGAAAATAATTAAAATATAACCAAATTTAAAATACTAAAAAAAAAATCCTTGCTCATATGAAACCAGGTTGATTGCTTTGGGACAAAAGCTAATAGTGTTGCTTAGAAATAATAACAAACTCTTTTATAGTCCCTGTTAAAAGCCAGGTCCTGTTCTAAGTGCCCTAGATCGATGGAAACTAATTTATCATAATAAGACCTTACAAAGTAGGTACTAATAACACCTCTATTTTACAGATAAGGAAACTAAGGCAAAGAGAGGTTAAGTAGCTTGACTACAGTTAGAAAGCTTTTAAGTGACACAGTTGGGGTTTGAACCCAAACCCTATCCTTCAGGGTATGTCTTCATCTCTACAGTCTACTGTACTTGTTTAAGGAAATTATTTCTTCCAGAACCAGACTCCTGCCATGTAACCTAAGACTCTGGAGCACAGTGAGAGCCAGGACCCCACTCTGCGGCTGTCACCAAGATCCTACCTAC
Organism: Mellivora capensis; assembly: GCA_004024625.1. NCBI lineage: Eukaryota > Metazoa > Chordata > Mammalia > Carnivora > Mustelidae > Mellivora > Mellivora capensis. Next base: position 65,297 of record PISX010004609.1, read on the forward strand.
AGTGGGCAGTCTTTGTGCATAATTAACCTCACCACACTTGCTGCTTCTCTAATCCCTTCTACATCAGGAGAGTGACCTTATTACAAGCCAAACTTATTATGTCTTTCCCTTGCTTAAACCCCTGCAGTGGCTGCTCGTTTCACTTCAGATAACAAGCTCCTCTGTGACGGCCAGCCATGGCTCCTTTCCTCTTCAGCTGCTCTCATTGCCTTGCTCTGGGCTGGCCACACTCGTGTTCCCACAATTCCTTGAATGCTTCAAGCTATTAACCTCTCGGGCCCCTCATCCTACAGGATTTGGCTTAGATGACACTCCTTTGAACCATTTTCCTGCCCCTCTCATCTGAATTAGATCCCTGTTACAATCTCTCCAATGATGGAGAAGAGCTTTGAGAACAGAGAATTAACGATCAATTTTCCCAACCCTCTCATCCTCCTCCCTGGTATGTGGAAGGGATATTTGGTTTAAATTTTGTAAGAACAACAGCAGGAAACCACATTTTCTCTTTCGGAGTCAAGGGTGCTAACCATTACACTATGGGGCCACATTTTCTCTTTCAGATTACAGCTCAGAAACTTATTAATCCGTGGCTGAAAGCCAAAACAGAATTGACTGTGACCCATGAAATGGAGCGATGGCTTCAGACACGGGTATGCAGTTTTGCTCAAACTTACCTATGACCCTCTTTCTTTTAGGGATACTTGTTCGTAATTTGGTTGAATAGTCTTGTACTTTACTCGACTATAGAAACACATCGGGGCATTTGTCGTGGTCAGAGGTCCCTGGAATCTCAGTGGCCTCTTTCTCCTCTTCCCTCCATGCCATTTACCACCCTGCCCAATTCTAAATGCAGTCATTCTAACATTGGGTGGGATGCTGCCTCTGGTTCTACCAGAGGGCCAGATCTCTGTCTTAGCTGCCCTCCCTGACCATGGCTCTTCTCCAGGGCCCCAACACAAGGCACCGAGCCCTGATGGACATGATGGGAGGAGTTCTGGAAGTCAAGAAGGAAGATATTTTGAGAATGGTAAGACTTCTGGATGTTCTTATGGAAGATGGAATGGGGGTAGAGAGAGCTACACAAATTTGATCGTTCTTGTCTACATTGGCCCAAGTTTTAGAAATTCTACAACAACAAATATACAACCTCCCTGTACTTCATAAACATATCACATTAGGTAAATGAGAAATTTGAAACCTTGGACTTGACTCCCGATCTTATATAACGCAAACAAAAGAACAAAACAAACAACCATAGTGGTTCTGGTCTCTGTAGAAAGCAGTGATAATGTTGCATCTGTAATTCTCCGGATGTAGCAAGAAACATTCCTTTTGATACGTGCCTTACTTGTCCCTGGAGCCCAGGTGTAGTTTTATGAACTACATGTGAAGTTATCGACTTCATATTTATGAAGATATCAACACACGTGTCTGAACCTGTCACCTAAGAGTCTCTGTACATCCCAAACTGCCCACTCTTGCTTATGTCACAGAAAAACAGTTGTAATGTTTTTCATATCCTTTCATCAAAGTGTCAGGCCATTGTCTTGCCAATCTGAAGAACTATATCCCTTGAAAGGGCTCTTTTATTTTTTTTAACTGTAACGATAACTCTGACCTTTTACTGTACTGTTATATTTATGTTTGAGCCACAATGTATGCTTTCCTTTTTATCTTCAGGTGATTCCTCAACCTGCTTTCATGGCAAAACCTGATGCTCTGTGGTCTGAAGAAGAGAGGAAACAATTCAAAGACTATGAGAAGAAAGTCAAAGAGTTAAATGAAGAAAGAGATAAGTACAGAAAGGTCAGAAGAGCAAAGAATTAATACACCCTACCAAGACTTTGTTTCAGTATCTTTTCAAATTAAGTGTTCTTTATTCCCTCAGTGTTGTTAGTAGCTTAAGGGTACTGTTTCAACTTACATTCTCAAGAGAATTTGGGGAGTTGGGTAGAGATAACTTTGAAGAGCTAACACTATTTATTTATTTGTTTGTTTGTTTGTTTGTTTTTAAAGATTTTATTTATTTATTTGACAGAGAGATCACAAGTAGGCAGAGAGGCAGAGAGACAGGAGGAAGCAGGCTCCCTGCTGAGCAGGGAGGACCCTGGGACCATGACCTGAGCCGAAGGCAGAGGCTTTAACCCACTGAGCCACACAGGTGCCCCAAGTTAACACAATTTAAAACAGAAAGAATGTATTACAATGTGGTTTTTTTTAAGTTCTTATTGATTTCAACATTTCCCAGATTGTTACAGTTCATTTGGTCCTCCATTCATTCTTCAAATGTTTAATGAACATCTATTAGCATATATTCTAGGCACTGCTCTGTATCTTCTACATCTGTTAGAGTTCAGTAATAACTCTTGCTTGATTTCCTCTCAGTCTCAAGGAAAGGAATTGACCGAAGAATAACACAATCAATAGCACATACTTTACAGTTCTAACTTGAGATACTTGCAAAGCAGTTCTCCTACCGTTATCTCCTTGCATCACAAAGAAACATTCCCACATTAAAATTCCTTAAATTCACAGACCTGTACCCCTGAAACAAATAATACATTATATGTTAATTTTTTAAAAAGAAAAAGGAAAAAATAAAATTGTTTACAATTATAATAGAGATATAAAAGCTGATGGTATACAACCAAATAAAAAACATATATTCCTCTGTGAAGAAGGTAAAATCATGGCATTGTCTGAGGAGGGAAGTTCGTCAGCTTTATTGTGGCTGTGTCTCCTGAGCAACTTCTTTGGACCCATTGTAACCTGTTCCCATTTTTATTCACTGCAGTCCTCTAACAGTGCCCTCACATTTCATCCTAAGATAGTATTTCCCAAAAAGCCAAAATGCGCAGTCTTGAAAGCAGTAAAAATTTCAAGCAGTTAGGAAGTATAGATGCCTAAGGTGGTGGGTGGCATTTATTCCATGATCTCATATTGTGAAATAGTCTGCTGCCTACACTCTCACCTCCCTGCTCCGTGGTCCCCCTCAGTGGGTAGAAGCCAGCTGTGGCAAAGCCAGTACTCAGCCTTCTCTGCACCTGCACCATGCACCACACAGTGGGTAAAGAAAAAAAATACAGCTTTCCCTCTAATGACCTTATCTTTACTGGGTCTTTCGAGCTGTTTGGTGATGCTATTCCATTTCCCCACCCCCAGCTTAGTCCATACCACCTGGAGGATCTTGTCAAAAATGTAGATTTGAGGGGGCGCCTGGGTGGCTCAGTGGGTTAAAGCCTCTGCCTTCAGCTCAGGTCATGATCCCAGAGTCCAGGGATCAAGCCCCACGCCCAGGGTCCTGGGATCAAGCCCCACATCGGGCTCTCTGCTCAGCAGGAAGCCTGCTTCCTCCTCTCTCTCTGCCTACTTGTGATCTCTGTCTGTCAAATAAATAAATAAAATCTTAAAAAAAAAAAGATTTCTTTGCACATCCTTCTTGTTCTTAGGATATATCCCATGGAGGGCAGGTCATCTGCACATTATATTCAGAATTTATTTGGATTAATCCTTTCTTTCCCCCTTCTGTGCCGATAACATTATCAACTTAATAAAAAGTTCTTCATGCACCACTGTTTTTATTTCAGGGGGAAGAGGCCAGTGTGTCTTCTGATTTCATGATTTTCTTTTGTTTCTGCAGGATCCTTAATCTTCACTTCTTCATTTCTTCTTTCCTTTCACCCAAGTCTTTAAAAAAACACCTCCCTCCCTCTTCCACGCTGCCTCACTCTCCCCAGAAGCAGTACTGCCTGAGACTGCACCTCCAGTCCCTTCTTTACGATTTTCCAGGAGCTCCTCTTTGGGCACCACAACAACTCCCACCAATCCAAACACCATTGTCTTTTACCCAATTTATAGCATTATTTTCCCTGCCCTGCCCCTCCCCAACCTGTAGCCCTCCATTTTACTTCGCACCATTCTCCTGGTCCTTAGCAGTGTTAAATGGGCCAGCTCCACTGACCTCCTTGGTGTTCCTCAAAGATACCCAGCACACCATGATGCCAGCACCCACAGCTCATTCTTGCCATGGGCCCTCAACATACTATGGCCATGCCTTGGGGTGCTGTCAACCCATTTAGCCATACTTTGGATCTCTACGCGGTTGTTACCTCATCTTCCTCCATAACATGGCAAACTCCCTCCCAGCAGCCCCGCTCTACACCCTGACCCTACTTTGTTGTTCTCCAGAGTGCTCATGCCACCTGGCCTACCTTATCCAAACTTGTTTACACGTTACCTGACTCCTCTACTTGAATGCAACATGAGGGAAGAGAATTGCTCTGTTTTGTTCATTACTATAGTTTTGAGAACTGTGCTTGACCTGTAATAAGCCCTCAGTAAATATTTCCTGAATGAATGGATAAACTTATTGACATTTATTATGTGCCAGGCACTCACCTAGGCCCTAGTGATTTGCAGATGAAAAGCTACCACCTTCACCCTTAAGAGCCTAGTCTGTCAACTACAACAATACCTTCTTAAATTGCAGGCAATGTTTTGGTCCAGGGCTGGGAGAAATTCTTGGTCTAATGGATTCCGCATTGTTCATCCATACCCTCCTATTGAGTCTCCCACCTTTCATCTCCCCTGCTTCTCATTTTGCAGCATCTGATACAGTTTTAGTTAAAATTAGATTTTCCCAGGAATGTTTGAAGAAAAGTGACACCCAGTTCTTTAACAAATATTCCTTTGGTTGCCATTATGTGCTGGCCACTGTGTCAGGTCCCAAGGAACACTTGCTGAATAGACAGACACAGCCCTGCCCCCTCATGGTGCTCACTGCCTTGGGGGGAGGGTGTTATACATTAACTGGACATTCACAAAATAGTTCTTTAACTGCAGTATGATGAATCAGGATGGACAAGTTCAGGTACCATCTATGACAGTAAACATAGAGGCACAGATGTAGATTGGGGCCATTGGTTTTCACTAGGTCCCCTTTTCAGGCTGGCATGCCCATCCCCTCACTGCTGTGCATACTGCAGCTAAAGGCTCAAACCTGAGACCTCTGATGGTGAGTCCTTGGCTCATCAAAGGGGCATCCTTGTTAGAGCATACCAGGTTATACCTATGCCCCTATCCAGAAAAGCCTGTAACTGACTGAAGAGATGAGGATAGAGAAGTTCCACCCAGTTGGCCCAAATTGGGACAGCTCAGCAGAGCCTCTCCATTACTCTTGAGCCCTAGGAATCAGGTAAAGCCTGGGCCACCTAAGAGCACATTGTTGCTCAGCTCCTGCCCCTTCCCTGCCTGCTTCCCCTTCCACATTTACAGGTGTCTCTGAAAAAGCACTCCCTCCAATAATTGCATACACTGGAATCCTTCCTGTTCCAGGTTTTGCTTCTAAGACTCAAGGTAGTGCCTAAAACAGGACCCAAGGTAGGTTCACTTGAAAAAGTGGCTTTTATGCTTGAGTTGGAAGAATGAGAAAAATGACAGGTTGAAGAGCAGAGAATGGAGATCACACAGATGGAAAAGCACATGAGAAGAGCCTGCAGTGAGAATAATGTGGGGCATTTGAAGCACAGAACAGAACGCCATTCTAACACTAAAAGAGTTCCTTTCAGACTGGAAAGAAGGGTGGGCTTTGGATCCTTGGACAATCTGGTCTCAGCAGGCTGAGCCTTTGGTCATTTGCCATGTGATGATGCTTCCATTGTCCAGGAACACATGGCCTTGATACATAACTACTGGGCCCATAGTCTTTGGGATGTTTTCCATTTCTATGAGATTGTGTCATAAATTATGAAAAGCAAACTGACCCTGCAGTGTGCTTTTCCTGTATTTGTTTTATTTTAATGTTTTCTCATTGCTTAATTAGCTTAATTTGAGTGGTGTTTATCCTTGTGTCAAGTGCCTCTACATTTTGCTAAACTCATTCCATCACCTTCCCAGAATTAGTCCCTCTCTTCATAGACCAGCATAGACAGAACTTGGCTTTCTTTTTTTTTTTTTTAACTTAGAGAGAGAGTGGGAGAGCACACATGCATACATGCACACACTTGTGTGCAAGAGGAGTGGGGGAGGGGCAGAGGGAGGGAGAGAGAGAAAATCTTAACAGGCTCCACATCCAGCCTGAAGCCTGATGCAGGGCTGTCTCATGACCCTGAGATCATGACCTGAGCTGAAATCAAGAGCTAGACACATTAATGATGTACTAAATATGGGCTAATTGGACATAATAATAAAATAATTTTAAAATAAAAGTAAGGGGCGCCTGGGTGGCTCAGTGGGTTAAGCCGCTGCCTTCGGCTCGGGTCATGATCTCAGGGTCCTGGGATCGAGGCCCGCATTGGGCTCTCTGCTCAGTGGGGAGCCTGCTTCCTCCTCTCTCCTCTCTCTGCCTGCCTCTCTGCTTGTGATCTCTCTCTGTCAAATAAATAAATAAAATATTTTAAAAAAATAAATAAAAGTAAATAGGGGCACCTGGGTGGCTCAGTGGGTTAAGCCTCTGCCTTCAGCTCAGGTCATGATCTCAGGGTCCTGGGATCGAGGCCCGCATCGGGCTCTCTGCTCAGTGGGGAGCCTGCTTCCCCCTCTCTCTCTGCCTGCCTCTCTGCCTGCTTGTGACCTCTCTCTCTCTCAAATAAATAAATAAAATCTTTGAGAAAAAAAAAAAAAGAAGGTGAAGGACCCAGGATACTTCCCAAGGCCTGTCCTCCCCCTGCCTCTCCCTTGCAGCAAAATACGAACACCCTTTCCTTGGAGCATCTGATGTTCCTAAATGTTAACTTTGTTATCGACTTCTTTCCAGTCATTGGAGGCAGAGATGAAGAAACTTCAAAACTCCATTCAAGAAAGCACACAGAATTTTGATGAACATTTGAAAAGACTCTTTGAAAGGAGAGTGAAGGCAGAGATGGTTGTCAACCAGGTAAGTAAAAGCTTTACATACAGGACCCTTTCTTTTATGGAACCTCCAGGGCCTCTCTTTGTTCTTAAGAAAAAGACCAACAGCCTTTCTGACACCATGTTCTAGCTCATGCTGACCTGTTTCCTGCTCCAGACTCTCCTGTGCCACCCCACCCCTCACTGCCATGCTTCCTCCTCTGGTGCCTCAAGCTCACCTCAGTGCTCCTTCCTCCCAGCCCTGCCTCCTGGCCTGTGTCTACTCAGCTGTGTACGGCAGGTCCCAGCTTACAAGCCAGCTCCTCAAGACTAGGCTGGAGCCTCCTAGTATATGCTCTGGTCTTTTACTTTCTAAAACTTATTGCAACTGAATTTTAATTTATATGAGATTACTTTTTAATGCTCCCCAAACTGTAAGTTCCATGAAGTCTGTCTTATTCATTCCTGTATCTCCAGCAACTAACAAAGGGCTAGGCTCCTACTACATGTTAAATGAATGAATAATCCACCTGCCGCCCAAACGATACAATGAGAAATCTGGCTTAATTTGATCCAGCAGGAAAAATATAAATAAAGTGTACAGTAACTAGGAGCAAGAAGTCAAGGATTGAAGCCTTTAAATTCTGAGGAAAAATTATTCCTAACATTGGATTCTATTCCTGGCCAGACTATCAACTGAGTATAAGAGGAGAATAATGATATTTTGAGAAATACAAGATCTCAAAAATTTATATGTGTCTCCCAAAACAAGCAGGTCAGGCAAAAAAAGATGAGAGAAGATAAGAGAACCTCTAGGTTCCCAACCTCTAGGAGGATGTCTCTGTCCTCAGGGTCCCAACAGGAATGGTACAATGAAAGAGTTACATTTAAGAGGGTTTAATGCAGGGACTCTCAGGGTTAGGGGGAAACAGCAAGGAATGGTGAAAACTTGGAGATTAGAAATAGCAGGAAGGCAGTAACCTCTCTAGAGCTAAAGAGGCAAAGGAAGGGAGCTGCTACCAAGACCCAGCAAGACCTGTGGCCTTGAGAGAGAGTCTGCTCCTCAGGAGTCGTGACCATAGACAGAACATAACCATTGGCCCCACAGGGAGCGAGTGTGTATATGGTAGTTGGGTGGGAGGACATTGGGAATAAATGCCTAGCACTAGTCATAAGATCCACATTAGTCCTAACACCCCCCAAAATAGAAACAATCTAAATGTCCAACAACTACATATAGTTAAATAAAATATGGCTTATCCATATAATGGAATATTATTTGGCAATAAAAAGTACTAATACGTAATACAACATGAATGAACCCTGACTTGTATGAAATGAATGATTTATGAAATATGTCTTAATAAAGCTGTTATTTTAAAAAGACAAGCTCAGAACATCTTTTCATACAAGATAATGAGGAAACTGTCAAAGACTAGCAGGTATTATCCAAAGGATATCCAAAAGCTCCCCTAGGGCGCCTGGGTGGCTCAGTGGGTTAAAGCTTCTGCCTTCAGCTCAGGTCATGATCCCAAGGTCCTGGGATGGAAACCCCGCATCGCATTGGGCTCTCTGCTCAGCAGGGAGCATGCTTCCCCTACCCCCGCTCTGCCTGCATCTCTGGCCTACTTGTGATCTCTCTTTGTCAAATAAATAAATAAAAATCTTTAAAAAATAAAAAATAAAAGCTCCCCTAAAGGGAATAATTTAAGATTCAATAACGATAATCATTGCCATTATCTGAAACCCACAAAAGTTGTTTAAATTTGTTAATTTGTGATTATTTTAAAAAGAAGAATGCCTATAATTCATCTTCAGTGGATAACAACAAATTCATTATGTAAAAACTGATAAAGAGACCATCAAGTACTGATTCCACCTTCCTATGTGAACTGTACTACTAGGTAACTACATTGCAGATAAGGAGAAGCATCGGTCTATTTAGAAAAGAATTTTAATAAGTGAAAAAGGAATGATAGGAGTAGAATATCACCATCCTGCAACTCTCCATAGATTAATGGGCCTGGGCATGGAGTGTCTACAGTTACTAACATTGCGAAAAGGCAGACACCCTAATATTATATGTGAACTGATCACAGAACATAGTGTCACCTACGGTATTGCCAAAAGGATCGAACATGTGTCTGATCAGGCCTCTGATCAGCTGCCAGTTTTCAGGAAGTACATGACATGAAGGATACTGATGAAATCACTGCAAGTATGCAGATTTCAAAACCCAGACTAGGTAAAACTGCAAGAAAATGTGAGGAAAGGAAGGCGGTGGAAAGGAAACTGGATTATCAGAGATTTTGTAAAATGTGACAATTTTGAAATGAACAGGTGATGCTGTAGTGCCTACAGAGATACACGTGGGTAACAAAACCATCAAGAAACACAAGGGAGTGATTACTATGAATGTTGGGAAAGTAGTTACTACCAGGGTTGAGACTGTGAAGGGGACACACGGAAGGGGCTTCTGGGATGGGACAGTTCTATTTCCTGAGTGGTGTGGTGATCCCAAGTATGTTTTACCTTTAAAATAACTCATTAAACTATACATGGTCTTATGTATTTTTCTGTATATATGTTTTATCTTACAATGAAAAGAAGAGTTAAAATAACTGAGTCATTAGTGCCACAGTGTATATTCCCTTTTTCTTAAAAAGAATTTCTCTTATTTGTATGTGTTTAACCTGCTAGATGAGTGTCAAGTCTATGACCCTCAGCAGAAAATCCTTTCTCAAATAGATGTACTGATCACCTTTTTAAATATTTCTACAGGAGGAACTGAAAATAAATAATCTTGTATTTTCTTTACTGTTGGATGAAGAAATAAGCTCCAGAGAAGCATTCCTAAACAACTACCTTACAAGGAAGCAGGAGGAGAAAGTAAGGATAGTACCTGATATCTTGAATAAAAGGATTTTCTGACAGACGTGCTCCTTGTTTAACAAGCTCTCAGGGGTGCCTGGGTATCATAATCGGTTAAATGTCTCCCTTTAGCTCAGGTCATGGTCTTGGGGTCCTGGGATTGAGCCTCTGTGTCCAGCTTCAGGTCAGGTGGATCTCAGCACAAGAGTCTGCTTGTCCCTCTCCCTTTGCCCCTCCTCCTGCTCATGTTTTCTCTCTCCCAAATAAATAAATAAAATCTATATATGTTAAAAAAAAAAAAAACCACCACACACACACACACTCACACAAAACAAGAGCTCACACACCTAGACCCTTCCTTCCTTTCACATTCCTTGGCTCCCTGTCAGGGACGTGGCTCCAGGGTCAGGGGAAAGCACCCGCTCTTTTCTGTTACTGAAGTTATGGGATTCTGCATCTGTCATCATTTAGTCAAAAGAACCATGCGACTTTCATATGACATATGGTTTATAAAATGCCACAACATAGCTTCATGGTTGAAAGGACCCACTTTTAACCACTGACTGGCTGTGACACTGTGGGACCTTAGACAAGGCGTAAACCTTTTAGGTTACGCAGCAAGCTCTGCTCTGGGAATATTGTTCTCTCTCGATCATTTGCAACCCTAAGTTTTACTAAACATGTAAGTAATGTGTTAGCTTATAGAATGAAAAACTGTCATATTCAGGAAAACTCTAGTAAATAGCATGAATAGATACGTTTCATTAAAGATGAAATGAATGCAAAATGCTTGTCACATAATATTTTAAAAAAAGATTTTGGACACCTGGGTGGCTTTTGGACACCTGGGTGGTTCAGCTGGTTAAGCGGCTGCCTTTGGCTCAGTCATGATCCTAAGGTTCTAAGATCAAGTCCCTCATCGGGCTCCTTGCTCAGTGGGAAGCCTGCTTCACCCTCTGCCTGCACTCCCCCAGGTTGTACTCACTCTCTCTGTTAAAAAATAAATTAATAATGGGGTGCCTGGGTGGCTCAGTGGGTTGAAGCCTCTGCCTTTGGTTCAGGTCATGATCCCAGGGTCCTAGGATGGAGCCCCGCATCGGGCTCTCTGCTCAGCAGGGAGCTTGCTTCCTCCTCTCTCTCTGCCTGCCTCTCTGCCTACTTGTGATCTCTGCCTGTCAAATAAATAAATAAAATCTTAAAAAAATAAATTAATCATCATCATCATCATCATTAAAAAACAAAAGATTCAGCTTTTATTAGTACTATTAATAAAGAACATTTATGAATTAATGATTTAAGGTATCATATATATGACATATGAACTTAGTTTTTGCTTCAAGTCCATGAATGCAGCCCTACTCATAACAACCCTGTAAGGAACTGGATTTCTTTCACGGGTGAGGAGACCGTCTGGGAAAGGCTGGTAACATGCCTGTCACCCATTAGAAAGTAAAACAGCAGGAATTGGAACTGTGAAAATAAATGCAGACCATCCAAATAAGAATAAGCAGACTATTCAGAACTTGATAGAGTTTAAAAAATCAGCCACCATCACTTGTGTTTGGTGGACACTCAAAGGCAGACACAGGGATGGGAAAGCTATCTAATGGAAAGAAGAGAAGGGTTCAGGTGCACCCTGATTAGAAGTTGCTGGCATGGGGGTGGGAGGGCGCCTGGGTGGCTCAGTCAGTTAAGCGTCTGCCTTTGGCTCAGGTTGTGATCCCGGGGTCCTGGAATCAAGCCTCATGAGGCTCCCTGCTCAGCGGGGAGTTGGCTTCTCCCTCTCCCTCTGCTTCCCCTGCCCCCGCTCGTGCTTGCTTGCACTCTGTCTCTCTCTCTCTCTGTGAAATAAATAAATATTTTTTTAAAAAGTTGTTGGCATAGGGAAGCCAGGGGCAAGTTAATTAGAAGACAGGCAACCTATGTGATTAATTTGGGGAGCATAGTCAGCTTTCTTGGTGTGGTCCTAAACTGGAAATTGTGGCAAAATTAGGAAAGGCTGAAAGTTATTGATGAAATCCTAACAGTCTGGGACTGATCGCTGCTGAGAATATGGTTTAGTTTCCCAGCTAGTTGCTACAGGAGTTGTGGGCCAGAGTTTTATTTGTATATATGGTCTGGCCATTATCTGTTCATATATTCAATCTCTCAGAAGCCAGGCCATGTGAATCCCAAGTCTGTGGAATTTCATCATCAGACTTCCCTGTTCCACAGTCACTTACACACTCACATAGCTGGTTGTACTTAGAAACAGGTGATTAGATGTTTTCTCTTTCAAAGCCTCCAATTGATTTACTTTCTGCTATAAATGTTATCTGTAATGGATATTTCACTGATTCATTTATCTTGTATTAGGAAATTTCTTATTCTTAGTATCCCAGTATGTTTGTTTATCCTGAAAAAACTCAGTTCAATAATTGCCTCTTCTTGATATTATTATAGAACCAGACTTCAGAGGCCATCCAGAAAGCCAGAGAAGACCTTGATGTGTACAAAGAACACTACGACAACTTGTTGGCAGAAGACAAAGTGAGAACTATTGTCTTACCCATTCACCAATGCAATAGCGTTGCTGCTTCGATTTGGGGAAGATTAAAAGGGATAGGGTGGGTGGCTCAGTTGGTTAAGCGGCTGCCTTCGGCTCGAGTCATGATCCCAGCGCCCTGGGATCGAGTCCCGCGTCGGGCTCCTTGATCGGCAGGGAGCCTGCTTCTCCCTCTGCCTCTGCCTGCCACTCTGTCTGCCTGTGCTTGCTCCCTCTCTCTCTGACAAATAAATAAATTTTTAAAAAAAGATTAAAAGGGATATAATTTAACTTCCTCATAGATTTTCTCCTGCTACAATTCTCAGTTATCAGTGAAACTCACTCTGAGTCATTGTATATTTCTGATAATCAGTGTGTAAAATAAATTTTTGTAACTTGTCTGGTTTAAATTTTCTCTTGTACAAAAAAAGAGAGCGCTTACCTAGACCTTAGGGCTTCTCAAACTTTAAGTTGTGGTCCCCACTAGTTGGTCATGCAATCAATTTAGTAGGCTATGAACAGAATTTTTAAAAACTTAATTTCAGGGGCATCTGGGTGGCTCAGTGGGTTAAGCCTCTGCTTTCAGCTCACGTCATGATCTCAGGGTCCTGGGATCGAGCCCCGCATCGAGCCATGCATCGGGCTCTCTGCTCAGCAGGGAGCCTTCTTACCCCCTCTCTCTCTGCCTGCCTCTTTGCCTACTTGTGATCTCTCTCTGTGTCAAATAAATAAAATCTTTTAAAAAATAAATTAATAAAACTTAATTCCAATATAACTAATGTATGGTATTATATTAGTTTCAGATGTATAATATAATGATTCAACAATTCTATATATTGCTCAGTTCTATGCATTATTTATAGGTCATGATAAGTATATTATTAATCCCCATCACCTATTTCACCTAATACCCCCCACCCACCTCCCCTGTGGTAATCATCAGTTTGTTCTCTATATTTAAGAGTATGGTTTTTCATGTATCTCTTTTTTTCTTTGTTCATTTGTTTTGTTTCTTATTTCCATTTATAAGTGAATTCATTCACCTTTTTTTGACTGACCTACTTCACTTAGCATGATACCCTCTAGGTCCATCTAGGTCCATTTGTTGTTGCAAATGACAAGATTTCATTCTTTTTATGGCTGAGTAATATGCCATCGTATAATCTTTATCCATCCATCTATTGATGGGCTCTTGTATTGATTCCAAAATTTGGCTACTATAAATAATGCTGCAATAAACATAGGGGTGCATATATCTTTTTGGATTAGTGTTTTCATATTCCTTGGGGTAATGCCTAATAGTGGAATTATTGGATCATATGTATGACCAGCAGTTTTATAATGGAAAAGAACAGGATAGGAAAAACACAAGGAATAGAATAGAATCCCTTGCATATTTTACCGGTAAATATTATTTTGTGAAAATTTTAGTTCTGAATGATTTCTAGAACCTTATATGAAATAATATTTGTAATTTCCAGAGATACTTCCTATTTGAAATCTTTGAAGATCCTTGCATAACAAATGTTACCCTCAAATAAGTCTACTTTACAAACCAAATTTTCATGGCTTTTTAAAATCAAAGTGATTCAATCCTATATTTTGAAAAGTATTATCAACAAAGAAAGGGCTTCTGAAAAGAGTTGCAATCCAAGCAATAATCTCTCTACCCTTAGGTTCTGGATCGCAGCTTTAAAAAAGAATTTTCTGAAATTCCCAGCCATCAGGTGGATACACTCTACAAACTTTTTAAACGCCGGCCAAGGTGTGTTTCTCCTTTACTATCATTTTTCCGAGAAAAAAAGTTCGTAAATGAAGAGGAGTGTTGTTAGATTTTGTCTTTTTCAATTCCAACTAGATAGAAATATTCAGTGTAACGTCTTTTATGTGAAAATGTTCAAGTGTCTTTATCGTAACTCAGGGGTTTTTTAGACTATTCATACATCTTAAGGTAAGCAATAAAGTAAAATGATTTAATTATTCAAAAAGGTAAGTATCTAGGTAAGCATTGTGCTATCATAGTCCTATGAAAGTAATTCCTCTTAAAATATTGATGGTATACAGATCTATAGTTTTTCCCAAGGTGTGTTCTAGCAAATATGAGGCCCTTGTTGTATGAACTGGGATTACATGTAAAAGGCTTCCAGAACAAAATGTGTTTGAGAAAATCCTGGGTTAAAAGAAAAAGTTAAACAGTTTACTAAAGAACTTCTCAGAACTTGTCTCAGTTGGTTAAGCATCCAATACTTGATTTTGGCTCAGGTCATGATCCTCAGGGTCATGTGATTGAGCCCCAAGTCAGGCTCAGCACTGAGTGTAGAGCTGCTTCAGATTCTCTCTCTCTCAGGGTGCCTGGGTGGCTCAGTCATTAAGCATCTGCCTTCAGCTCATGTCATGATCCCAGGATGCTGGGATCAAACCCCACATCGGGCTCCCTGCTCAGGGGAGCCTGATTCTCTCTCTCCTACTCCCACTGCTTGTGTTCCTTCTCTGTCTGTCTTTCTGTCAAATAAATAAATCTTTAAAAAAAATTCTCTCCCTCTCCCTCTGCCCCTCCCACTCCCACTCATGTACACATGCATGCTCTCTCTAAAAAAAAAAAAAAAAAAGAGTAAGCAGTATTTTCCAAACTTATTTGGCCATTCAGAGCATATCATGTGATTGTGTTCAAGACAAAGTTTGGAAAATGCCAATATAAATGATGGAAAATAACCATTATCAAAAAGGGTTCAAAAATAATCAGGGTTTTATACTCAGAGTAGCATTAGAATTAATTTCACAGATTTCCAAAGTTTTACATACTCAGATTTTTGTAAATTTCAATAGAAGATAAGCTAGAAACCATGGAATTTGTTACAAAGGTATAGGCTCATATTTGTCTAAGATCCAAACTCATTCTCTCCCTTTTAACAGGTTACATGCAACCCAGAAAATTCAACCTAAAACATGACCCATATCTTGGTTTCCCTATTTTTAAAGGAGTGAGTCATAATAAGTCTTATGAAGAAAGAAGCAATACTTCCCGCATATTGGGAGGCAGCAGTGGAAAGAGCATAAGCTTTATTGTCAAACAGAATTAGCTTTAAATCCTAACTCTACCATCTATCAGACCTGCAGTCTTAGACCAATAGCTTCTCTCAGGCTTTCTTCATCTAGAGAAAGGATAACAATAGTAACTTCACAGCATATTGTAAAGCTTCCAGATAATAAGTGTCTGGTACAAATCTTTGGTTGGCTACATCTTTAATGTAGATTTCAAAAGGTGCTTTTCCAATTCAGTTTATATCAGAAATATTCTAGGCTACTCATCTGCAAAAAGGATACTAGCAGAGAATATGTGGGACATAACCAGGGATTACCCACACTCCCCTTGGGCATTTACTTGTCTGCTTAAAATACACAGAAGGGAGATTTCTTTAGTACAGGTAAAGCTGCCAGTGCTGACAACAGTCAGGGACATCAATAGGTCAGCCAGGGTCATGCCTGGCGTCCAGGGAGTATGGAAGGTCAAAGGCGGTGTTTTTCTCTTTGGAAAAATCCACCCCCCAGCCTCCACTTGCCAAAAGAAAATGTCATGCAATGTCATACCGATGCTAAGAGTTGTATAATTTAACACTGATTTCTTATGTGTGCGAATGTAAAAGGTTGATGGGTTTTTATTGCTAATACCAGGATTCACAAACAAAAAATGCACTCAGATACAGCCGGTATTGTACCTTTTGGAGAGCGACCAGAATCTGGGAAATTGAATAAGGATGCATTTGTCCAGTTAATGAAAGCCATGGATGACTTGGACAATATTAATAACATGCCCGAAGGCTTGGAC
Source organism: Mellivora capensis (assembly GCA_004024625.1). NCBI lineage: Eukaryota > Metazoa > Chordata > Mammalia > Carnivora > Mustelidae > Mellivora > Mellivora capensis. Next base: position 81,346 of record PISX010004609.1, read on the forward strand.
CCCTCAGTCTGGGATCATTTCTGCATGACCAGACGAGCGAAAGTGGAAAATGAACAGAAAGTATATAATAACATTTTATTTTATTCCGTTTCAATTTCATTTCACTTAGTCTACTAATATCAAATATGTAGTTTATAGTGATCAATGCTTCCAGAAATGCTAATTATTTAAGTTTTCCTGCTAGGGTAGTAGTTAGTAATGCTAGTAATAATAACGATGAGATAAAATATTAACCTTAATGGTATTGAGGGCTAAGTATAGGTGTATACTTATAGGCCCACGTTGTTCAAAATGGTTGCCCCTAGCCATATGTGGCTATTGTTTACTTAAAATAATGTAGCCAATCCTGATGGAGACATGTTGTAAGTAGAAAATATACATAGATTTAGCAGTCTTATTATGAAAAAGGAATGGAAATGTCTCAACATTTTTTTGTATTCATTATAGTTGAAACAATGTTTGGGATAAATTGTATTTTATGATGTGACTCCTGAAAAATTGAAAATTAAATATGTGGCTCACATTTGTGGCTCACATTGTATTTCTCTTGGGCAGCAGTGCCATAGACACAACTGCCTTTCTCTCTGCCCTGGTCTTGAGTTGTCCTCAGCCCTTTTTGCACAGATTAGAATATATTTCACTGAAACTTACTTTATATTGTTAGAATATTTTTTCTAATGTGGCAAATGTAACAATTTGAGAATATATTAATTGGGAAAAGATTCATTCCTTTTGCTGTTCCTTGACCACCCTGGGCCTCCCGTCCCCAAAATTCCCTAAATTCAGTGCCACAAACATCAGACTGGCATATTTTTGCTCAGGAATCTTTAATTTTATCATTTTATCTGAGATGACAAGAACAAATTGTAAAATAAGACATAAGGAAAATTATATTTTCTTGCATATTTAGTTTTTAGTGAGAAGCAAACTGAATATTTTTCAAAATATTCACAGAATGTGCCATGTAAATTTTAGGTACCATATATTACATAATGGCAGGGATTTAAATTTTACTACTCTCCTAGAAAAATGGACTTGTAAAGGCTTTGTAACTAAATAAAACATCTATGTTTTCTTAAGTTCTTTAAAATTAATTTGCTTTTATATCCAAAGCCCCATATACTCTAAGATGTTTGTGGTTTGGTTCCTTCAGGTAAAGCAGAAAGCAGCTGGCCTAATGGAAATGATAACTTTCCTCCGGAGGAGAACAGAGGATGATGAGAAGTTGCAACAGGAAATTGAAAAAGTGTTCCATGAACAGATGGTGTAATTTGAACTTTTCATTCATTTACACAGAGTCTAAGCTAGGACTAAGTTAGTTTATGTTGTCATGGGGGGAGAAAGCCTACTCGCTGCACAGACTGGTCTCTCTTGCTGGGCTTTATAAATTCTTTTTGGAAAAGTGCATTTTGTTACAAAAGACCTTGCTTGAGAATGGAACTTACCTATAAGTTCCATTGCTCTTATTAGAAAGAGGCAAGTTTTGGGAAAACTTTACTGTTTTTTAACCTGCTCCTTCCACATAAATACAGTACAAAGAATTTGTTTCTGCTAGTCAGCACTTTTGGGCTCAAGCCACACAAGCAAACTCTGTGGAAAATTAAGCAGATATCCAAGAAATTCCCATGTAGGCAACTAACCAGCAAATATCTTTTTCTTTAAGAGAGCTTGTATTTTGTTGAGTGATTGAGGTACTATTCTAAGTTTTGCTTCACTTTTTCCATTTTTGCAGCCACCTTGATAAATGCTTCTCTGGTGTTCCCAAATTCATCATTATACATCATCCTCAGATTTAAGCTCTAAGGAGGAATGGGACTTGGCCAGAAATAGATATAAGTAGCATACAGATTAAACATTGTTAATAAAATATCAGAAGTCAATGCATAAAGTCAGAACTTCAATAGCTGTGTTATTTGGTAGCATCTCAATTTTTTTCCACTTACAACCAAAGTTATATTAATCTTTTCTTAATCATAAAGTGAAACTTTGTGACTGCCTTTCTGTCCATGCCATTCTTTGAGCAGCTCAAGTATAATTCCGTATCAACAAGATGAGGTATCATAGAGACCTCAAAGAAAGCTCATCATAAGGAAAAGATATTCTGCTTTAATCTCCAGCAGGTTCCTTCAGCTTAAGTTTGAAATTCAAGTTGAAAATTAAATTTGAATTTTAGGTTCTCAAATAATAGATGAAGTTTGAAATATAAGTATATTACAACTACTTACTTTGAAGTTTTTTCAATGTAGATTACAGGAAGAAAAAGTGAGATTCCAGTTGAATTTGACAATCCAAGTTCTCCTTAAACAAGGACAAGTGGAGCTGGAAAATTTTCAGTTATTGCTGGAGTATCCTGATGCAATTCTTATCAACAAGAGCATAATTGAAGACTTGAATTCTGTGATTCGGGTAATTATCATTTTTCTTTTGAAGATTTTATTTATTTGACAGACAGAGATCACAAGTAGGCAGAGAGACTGGCAGAGAGGGAGGGGGAAGCAGGCTCCCCGCTGAGCAGAGAGCCTGATGCAGGGCTCGATCCCAGGACCCTGAGATCATGACCTGAGCTGAAGGCAGAGGCTTTAACCCACTGAGCCACCCGGGCACCCCATAATTATTATTTTTTAAGAAGAAAGCCAGCATAGGGACACCTGGGTGGCTCGGTTGGTTGGGTGGCTGCCTTCGGCTCAGGTCATGATCCCAGCATCCTGGGATCGAGTCCCACATTGGGCTCCTTGCTTGGCAGGGAGCCTGCTTCTCCCTCTGCCTGCCACTCTGTCTGCCTGTGCTCGCTCGCTCTCTCTGACAAATAAATAAAATCTTTAAAAAAAAAAAAAAAAGAAGAAAGCCACCATATAAACTGCTGTACCAAATTTGTTCATTATTCTCCCATTTCCATGATAAATCATTTTCATTCAGTTAAATCAGTGTTTCCTAACTCTGGCTATACATTAGAGTCACCCGAAGAACTTTACAAACGTGTACAGGCCCCACCCTGAGGCATGGTATTTTTTAAAAGGCTCCCAGATGATTCTAAGGTATAAGAAGTTCAGCACTACAAAGTTTTCATTTTCATTCTAATGTGCCATCATTTTTTTAAGCTCAATCTAATTATCTAATGATAATTTTAGATAAGATTAGATCACTGATTTCAAACCTTGCTTATTTTCTAATATAAGCATTTAATGTCATAAATTTGTGTCTAAGCATGATTATAGTTGTATTATGCAAATTTTGATATTTTGTGTTTTCATTTTCTTTCCATTTAAAATATTTTTGGGGCGCCTGGGTGGCTCAGTGGATTAAAGCCTCTGTCTTCGGCTCAGGTCATGATCCCGGGGTCCTGGGATTGAGCCCCGCATCGGGCTCTCTGCTTCCTCCTCTCTCTCTGCCTGCCTCTCTGCCTACTTGTGATTTCTGTCTGTCAAATAAATAAAATCTTTAAAAATAATAATAATAAAATAAAATATTTTCTAATTTCCCATGTAACTTCCTTTTTGACTTATGGGCTATTTAGAAATGTTCTTTAATTTCCAAATATTTGGGGATTTTGTACTGTTTGGGAATTACGTGCTAATGTTGCCATACCTTTTACTTTTATAAATACTCGAAACCCACAAAATACTGTCATCATTTTTGCTTTAGATAATTATCTTTTAGAGTGATGAAAAATAAGAAGAAAGCATGTTCCATTTTCTTTCATTTTCACTATTTCAAGAGATCTTCTTTGTGCGGAGTAAAGTGTCTGTCTTATACCATATATTTTCTGCTTAAAGAACTTCTTTTAACTGAATTGCAAGTTTGCCTGTATTAAATTCTCTGCGTTTTTCTTTGTCTGAAATTGTCTTTGATTACCTTCATTGTTGATAGTTTGCTAGGTTCCCTGGACTGGAAGGGTTTTTTTTTTCTCTTTTTTCCTCATTCTTTTCACTTTAAATGTGTTCATTTTTTTCTGACTTACTGAGTTTCTTTTTTTTTTTTTTTAAAGATTTTTATTTATTTATTTGACAGATCACAAGTAGACAGAGAGGCAGGCAGAGAGAGACAGAGAGAGAGGAGGAAGCAGCAGGCTCCCCATTGAGCAGAGAGCCTGATGTGGAGCTCGATCCCAGGACCTTGAGATCATGACCTGAGCCGAAGGCAGAGGCTTTAACCCACTGAGCCACCCAGGCGCCCCGACTTACTGAGTTTCTGACAAGAAGTCTACTATATATTTTTAAATCTTTGTTCCTCTTAATGTAATATGTCTTCCTTTGGGCTTTTCTCTTTATCTTGGTTTTCAGCAGTTTGAATATAAGCCTAGAAGTGTGTGTATGGGTATACAATCCTTTTAACAGGCTGTTGGATTTGGTTTGCTAATATTTTACTGAGGACTTATGCATCTATTTTAATCAGGGATATGAGCCTGTAATTTTTTCTTGTGGTGTCCTTGTCTGGCTTTGACATCAGGGTAATGCTGGTCTTATAGTATGAGTTTGGAAGTGTTCATTCCTCTTATATTTCTTTAAGGAGCTTGAGAAGGATTTGTATTAATTCTTCTTTGAATATTTGGTAGAATTCACCAGTGAAGACTTCTGGTCTTGGGCTTTTTATTTTGTTGGAAGGTTTTTATTCAGATTCACTCTTTAGTTAGTATATCTTATTCAGATTTTCTGTTACTCTTTGAGTCAGTTTTTGTGGTTTGTGTATTTCTAGAATGTTTCACCTAAGTTTATCTAATTTGTTGGCATACAATTGTTCAGAGTAATCTGTTATATAATATAGAATATAGAATATATAATCTGTTATAATCTTATTAAATTCTGTAAGGTTAGTAGTAATGTCCTTGATTTTATTTCTGATTTTAGGAAATTGAGTCTTTTCTCCTTTTTCTGATTCTAGCTGAAGGTTTGTCAATTTTGACTTCAAAGATTTTGGTTTCACTCATTCCCTCTGTTTTTCTCCTATTTTCTGTTTCATTTATCTCTACTTCTATCTCCTTCCTTCTACTGGATTTGAGTTGTTTGGTCTTCTTTTGATGATCCCATAAGGTATAACATTAGATTATTGACTTGAGATCATTTTCCTTTTTTAACATAGGTGCTTATAGCTAAAAGTTTCCCTCTGAATACTGGTTTTGATGAATCTCATAAGTTTTGGTATATTATGTTTTCATTTTCATTCATTTCTTTTTTTCATTCATTTCAAAGTATTTTCTGGTATCCTTTGTGACTTCTTCTTTGACTGATTATTTTTAAATGTGTTATTTAATTTCTACATATTTTGTGAGCATTCCTCTTTTCTTTCTGTTATTGATTTCTAGTTCTATTACCTTGTGGTCACAACAAATGTTTTATATGATTTTAATCTTCTAAAATTTATTAGGATTCATTTTATGACCTAACATATGGTCTATACTTGAGAAAGTTCCATTTGCAATTGCAAAGAATGTGTATTCTGCTATTATTGAGTGGTCTGTTCTATGTCTTTTAGGTCTAATTAGTTTATAATGTTGTTTAAATCCTCTATTTCCTTATTGATATTGTGCATACTTGATCTATTCATTATTGAAAGTGGTATGGAAATCTCCAGTTATTATTATGCAACCATTTCTCCTTCAATTCTATTGGGTTTTGCTTCATATATTTGGGGGCTCTGTTTTTAGTGCATATGTGTTTATAATTGCTATATCTTCTTGAAGAGTTGGCTTCTTATCAGCAAATAATGTGCTTGTGTGGTATTAGTATAGCCACCCCAGCTATCTTTTGATTACAATTTGCACAGATGGTATCTTTCCATCCTTTCATTTTCAAGTTATTTGTTTCACTGAATCTAAAGTGAATCTCTTCTAGACAGAATATCATTGGATCATTTTTTTAATCCATTGTGCCTATCTCTGCCTTTTACTTATAGAGTTTAATCCATTTACATTTAAAGTAATTGATAGTAAAAAAAAGGACTTTACTATTTTGTTATTTGTTTTCTATTATATTTTCTGGTTCCTCAATCCCTCCATTATTGTCTTGTTTTATATATAGTTGATTTTTTTGCAGAGTACAATTTGATCCCCTTGTCTTTTACTTTTCTATATACATTGTAGTTGTTTCCTTAGTGGCTACTATGAGAATTATAATTCACATCTTAGTTTTATGACAAACTAATTCAAATAAGCACAAACTTAGTTTCACTAGTATATAAAACTCGACTCCAGTACAATTCTGTCCCTCCCCTTTTCTATTGTTATTGTCACAAATTATATCTTTATGCATTATATGTCCATTAACATAGATTTATTATTACTGTTTGGTGCATTTTTCTTTTATATCATAGAAGAAAAAAGAGTACTTACAAACAAAGAATACAATAATACTGACTTTTATATCTAACTGTATAGTTGCATTTTAAATTTAGCTTTTTTAAAATTTCTTCTTATGACTTTGAGTTACTGTCTAGTGCCTTTTGATTTCAGGTTGAAGGACTCCCTTTAGCATTTCTGATACAGCAGGTCTACTAATGAGGAATTCCATCAGCTTTATTTTCTCAGAGTATCTTAAATTCTCTTTCATATTTTGTTGTTAGTGTAAATGCAAAAATCATTATCAAAAATGCTGATGGATTCAATGTGAATAATAAAGAGAAGGATCAAGAATAAATTTTAAAATGTTGGCTTTTGAGCAACTGAGTAGATGATAGTATCATTAACTGATACAAGAACAACTAGGGGTACATAGCTGTGGCTGGGACATAAAGAGTTTTGGGCTTTGTTAAATTTGAGATGCATGTAAAACATTCTAATGGAGGGGCACCTGGGTAACTTGAGCTCTTGATTTCAGCTCAGGTCATGATCTCAGGGTCATGGAATCAAGCCCCACATCTGGCTCCTTACTCAGTGAGGAATCTGCTGGAGATTCTCTTTTTCCCTTTCACTCTGCCCCTCCCTCCTCCCATGCATGCTCTCTCGCTCTCTCGCTCTCTCTCCCCCTCTCAAGTAATAAATAAATTTTTTAAAAAGCCATTCCTATGGAAATACCAACTGGACAGAATTTATTTTTTAAAGATTTTTTATTTATTTATTTGACACACAGAGAAAGATCACAAGTAGGCAGAGAGGCAGGCAGAGAGAGAGAGAGAGAGAGAGAAGCAGGCTTCCCGCTGAGCAGAGCCCGATGTGGGACTCGATCCCAGGACCCTGAGATCATGACCTGAGCTGAAGGCAGAGGCTTAACCCACTGAGCCACCCAGGTGCCCCTCAACTGGACAGAATTTAGAGCTGAGATATAAATTTAGAAGTATTCTAGGTATAGATCACATACAGATAACTACATATGAATTATTACATATAGGTATTTACATATGGATAATTTAAGCCATGAACATGCTTGAGACCAGCTAGGAATGGGACTTTGCCCAATGTCCAAAGTCCAACTCTGATAGATCTAGCAGAGAAGAAGTCAAGTAATAAAACTGAGGAGTTGCCAATGAAGGAGGAAGCCTGAAAACTATGAGAGAAATGGCTCCAAGGACAAGGGACTCATGCACTATGTCAGTTAGTTGACAAGAGCAGTCTCAGTGGAAATTTGAGGCAGGTCAATTGGGTATGGTTGAAGAAATAATATGAAGTGAAGTTGTAGAGACAGTGACTATAAATAAATCTTAGGAAAAAAAGTTGACTGAAAGGAGAGCAGAAAGGAAATGTGGTAGCTCTACAGCAGTATTTTCTAACTTTGGCACTGCTAACATTTTGGATCAGATGATTATTTGTTGTGGAGAGATGTCCTGTGTATTGCATAAAGTTTAGTACCATCCCTGGCATCTACCTTCCAGATACCAGTAGCAACATCTCCCTCCGGTTGTGTCAGCCAAAAATTTCTGCAAACATAATCTTAATTTCCTGTGGTAGGGCAGTATCTCCAACATTTGAGAAACACTGCCCTAGAGAAATGCTTGAACTTAGGGTGTTGGAGTTGTTACATACAACAAGATCCCCCAATGGTATAATTGTGGTATTTGGGTGTCTAAGTGAAATGGATATCATTGAAAGTGAGTAATTCAAGGAATTGAGAGGCCCGGCAGTGATCAGAAGATGGAAATAATTTTTAAAAAGAGTAACAGGTGGTATGGTATAATGGCATGAACTTCAAAAAGCTAAGTTTTTGAAGAAGAAAGATATAAAATGTTAATTGATGGAACTCATAAAATTTATTTTAGAGACATAGGAGTTTCACTATCAGCAATCTGGGAGAACAACTTCATGAAAATATTCCTGAACTTCATGTAGGCAATTTGAAGTGAAGTGCAAAATATCTGGGTGTTTAAATATATTTAATCCACTCAATTTTATTTTTTAAATTTTTTTGCTTTTCCACTAGCTGCCAACCAGATACTGTTGTGCCTAGATGCATTAAACTACAGTCCTTTGTCTATACTGTCAGGAAGGCAGGGTAGAGAGTAGGGCCACAAACACATACAGACTGGTAGATTGGTGATGGCAAAAAGAGTTCCTGCCTAATTATTAACATATAAAGTAAACTGGCTATGCTATTCAGATGTATTTTATAACCCTTTCTGTTTTGGCCTATCAGCTTTTTAGTGATCAGTAATTTTTTAATATCTGCTACACTTTTAAAAAGAAGGGGCGCCTAGGTGACCAGGCTGATTCATCATTTCAGCTCAGGGTTGTGAAATCCAGCTTTGATTAGGGCTCCATGCTGGCAGCCATGAAGCCTGCTTAAGGTTCTCTCTCCCTCTCCCTCTGCTCCCCCCTACTCATGCATGTACTCTTTCTCTTCAAAAATAATAATAATAATAATAATAATAACAACAATAATTTTTTTAAAGGAGATTGAATTACCTCCGTGATCCAAGTGTTTCCTAAGAATAGCATTCAGCTTCAGATATTCTGTATTCTGTATGCAGAGTCCTATGAATATCAAAATGTACTTTTTTTTTTTCAAGACTCAAGGACAAAAGAAAGTTGCTAGCATGATGGAAAGTAAAGATGTCCACAAAGGAATATTTCAGATTGAGTGGGAACATAGGAAAATGGAGATGGAAATGGAAGATCTAAATCAGAAGGCTTGGGATATTCAGATGCTGTTTTTTTCAAGAGATCGTCAAAAGGTGAGTTCTCCCTGCCTCACTATATAATTTTAATTTCATTCATTAATGTGTTCTTTCATTTGAACAGTGTTTAATAAGACGCTTCTGCAATATCAAGCACATTATAAGCCAGTAGTTTTTCTCAATGTCTACAAATTCTTTGTCTTCTGAAGATTTTCTGATTGTCAAATCTAGTGGTCTGACCCCCAGTCAACACCATCCCTCAACTCTTGGTAGCATTTGACCATCTTAATTGCCCAACTCTCTGACTTTTAGCAATCCTGTTTTCTGCTATTTTTCTTCCAACGTATCAGGCCACTCTGCCTCTTTTACTGAATTTTATTTTGCTTCTAGCCCCCCCCCCCTTTTAAAGAGTTATTTATTTGAGAGAGAGAGAGAGCACAAGTGGGAGGGTTAGAGGAAGAGGGAGAGAGAATCTCAAGCAGAGATTCTCTCACTGACCCTGCACTGAGTGGGGAGCCCCACTTGGGGCTTAATCTCACAATCCAGAGATCACTACCTGAGCGAAAACCAAGAATCAGATGTTCAACTATGCCACCCAGGTGCCCCCTTACTCTTAAATATAATTATTATTTATGATCCTGCCTTTTGCTCTGTTTCCTTCCATGCCCTCTCCTTCGATGAGGTCGATTTTTCTAACTTCAGTGATCACTTCTAAAAGACTGATCCAAATTCTCTGTTCCTGATCTCCCTCGAGCTCTATTTCTACATTCCCTACTCCCAACAGCAATCCTTCTTAATGTGCTTATTTCTGTTCTTTTCAACCCCTTACTCAGGCTTATAGTTGTAGTCATCATTGATTCCCCTCTCCCATCTTCCAAGTCTTGCCTAGTTTATCTGCTTATTCCCTCATTCTTTGTCCCCACTGCCCTTAACCTGGCTCAGTTTTTCTTTTCCATGATTTAGACTATTATATAATAATCCAGCTGGGGGCACCTGGCTGGCTTAGTTGGAATAACATGCAACTCATAATTTCAAGCCCCAAGCTGGGTGTAGAGATCACTAAAAAAAAATAAACAAACTTTTACCAAAAAAAAATCTCTTAGCTGGTCTCTTGACCTTTGGGCTCTTACCTATCTATACACTATGTTGCTATCAGATTAATATTGATGTTCAGCCCTGATAACCTTACTACTCTGCTCAAACGTTTTAAACTGCAACCTCTTACCTGGCAAATAAATTATGAAATTTTTAGGTGGGTGATCTGCATCCTTCAACTAACTTTTCAAATTCATTCCCACTGTTCCTCACATTAGTATTCTCAAAACAAACTGATTAATATTTTCTCAGATTTTACCTCTGTGCCTTTGCTCATTACTGGTACTTCAACCTGAAATCTCTTTCCTCACATTTTTCACATCCCCAGACTATTTTTCAAGGTCTAGTTTAAATGCCACCTGCTCTAAATGCCTCTGGATTTTCCTAGTCCAGAAAAACCGCATCCTTTTCCAAACCACCTTTGAATTTGCATGTCACTTTACATATTTTCTGACAACTAATCATATCTACATGCTTTTTTTTTTTGAAAGCTAAAGTCATGTTATCTATCTTTGTATCTCCCTTACTATCTTTAACTGGAACACTATTAATATAGGGCTCAAATGAGATACTTAATAAATATTTGGTGAGTTGAATAAATGAGAAAATAAACTCTAGGCATTTGTGATTATTAAAATACAAGTGAGTGTATAAATAGCTAAATACAAGTAAACATTATGGCATGAAAGTCAAATCAATCTTAGATAATTTTTATGAAAATGGTAACTTTGAAAACTAAGAATGCTTTATAAAGTTATCTATTGAAAGAATAAAATATTCTTACATATTTTGTGGGGTCTTTTTCTTCTCCAAGTATCTAAATGAACCAAACTATGAGACTCTGATTGCCATTCAGATTGGAATAATGGAGCAAACCATTGCTGTTTTAGAGAAGGTAGGTCTCAAAGATATTGTTCATTATAATCCCAACAGTTGTGAATTATTTGAACAAAGTAATAGTATTCCAAGTCATGAATTCAGACAGAACCTAATAAAACCGTGGTCCATTATTGTCATTCAGGATCTAATTAGAGGTCCTGGAATAGTGTCTTTGCAACCGTAACAAGTATGGTAGACTGAAGTACTTCTTTTACTATTAGAATTAATCCTTAGGAGATATCTGAGTGTACATGAATTTCTAATTTTACATTAAGTTGTGATTTATGTAACAGAAGTGTTGATAGTCTTTCTTTGGCTTTGTAAAGCCTTTGTTTTTTCATTACTGCTTAAGAAATGCTGTTTAGGGACGCCTGGGTGGCTCAGTTGGTTAAGCGGCTGCCTTCGGCTCAGGTCATGATCCCAGCATCCTGGGATCGAGTCCCACATCGGGCTCCTTGCTCGGCAGGGAGCCTGCTTCTCCCTCTGCCTCTGCCTGCCACTCTGTCTGCCTGTGCTCTCTCCCTCTCTCTCTGACAAATAAAAAAAAAAAAAAAAGAAAGAAATGCTCAGTTTAGCTTGTATAACATATATAAGATGGAAACAAAGTAATCTCAAGGCTTTGTATTTTTTTAACCTCTCATTTTTAAGAATAAACAAGATTTTTTCTAAAATGTCATATTAAAATACCATTCTATCTTTAAACAATTTAGTTTACTATGTTCAGGCATTATGTTAGGCAATAGGGATATGGGGATAAGATAATATCTTGATGATAATGAATTTAAATAATGTCTTTGTAAAATAATGTCTTTGTAAAAATACTTTTTTTCAAAATTATTTTTGCGGGGTATCAAAAATTTCAGACCCACAAAAAGAATGTGGAAAACTGCAAAAAACTACTAAAAAAACTGGGAAGGTACAGCAATCAAAAAGATGTAGCAAATTATACTCTAAGCTGCAATTTACGAGAAGAATTGGTGGCTGTCTCAGAGAGAAAAGACATCTGTAATGCAATAGGTAAGAATATTTTTTCTTTACTCAACTGTAGGTCTCTTTAGTGACTAACATAACATAATAAAAAAAATCATTTAAAAAAAAGTAATCACTATTCCTGAAATCTGGTTAGTAGTTATAAAGCTACCAGCATTTCTTCCAAATATTTAATTGATTCTCAATTCTGTTTCTATATTTGAAAGTATAGATGATAATCCAACTAATTCTTTCCTTCTTCATTTTTGGGGTAGGGTCTAAACTGACTTGTGAAAAGATTGCCAAAGAACAATATGAAAACATGATGCAACACCAAAAGCTAACAAAAATTGCAAAACAACAAGCTGAACAGATTTCAATACTGCAGGCTGAAGTTGAACGATTAAGGATGAAAACATTTCCTGCTCTTGTTCAAATATAAAAATGCTGGTGGGAAACACAAGGCAATCAATCATTTAAAAAATAATTTCATTTCATTAAAATGATTTCTTTTTCTCCCATATCAGGAAATTTAAGCAGAGCTGCTTCTTAGTTGCATATTTTTAATAGCAAATTATTTAATTTTAACCTTAATCGTTATAAAAATGTGTCTTGCATGAATGTGTAAAATATCATGAATTGTTTTCATTCAGGAATGAACTGAAAATATTCAAGATGTATTTTACTCTCTAACTCATTTAGTCTTAGTTTTTGTCATAAAGATAAAAAATTCTTCGCTACTCCTGGCATTTCTAATTTTATAAAATTACCAGAAAACTTAAGAGTTAATGGATGATTTTTATATTTTTTTCTATATTTCCCAAGTTTTCTTCAGCAGAAAAAATATAATCAGAAAAAAATTTCTCAGAACATTTAGGACATTTCTCAGAAAACTTATTCCCAATTCTAGCAATGAGAACAAAGTGAACCATTTCCTTTTACCAAGCCTTAAATCATTTGAAAAGTACAACATATTTTTTCTGCATAAACATAACATAGTCTTCTACATTGCATATTCTTTGTAATACATGATGATAATTAAACAATGAAAAGATTAAATGCTCAGAAAACTGCTTCCCCCTTCCATAGCCTGTGAACTGCTACATTTCAAGATACCATCAGGTTCATTGACCAGTCCTCACAATCTTTTCACATGTCATGGTCTCATTCTTCTGAAATTTGTGAATTAAATGTTAAGTGTAATCTGCAACAGCATATTCAGTGTGCGTAGGTGTAGATAAAGCAAGAGAGCTATTATAATAAAAAACCTTCTATTTAGAAAAAAAATCTTTAAGAGATTTAAAATATTCTAGAGACTGCTCAGGTCTCTTGATCCCCCATATACTGATAAATGCTGGATAGGAATGTAAGAGAAGTGATAGGCCCAACATCACTTTTGATGGTCCTTAGTACCAGAATGACTTCTTAAGTAGTCGATTTGGCTGATTCAGCAGACAAGTGCCCACTGATAACATTCTCTACATCTTGAATCCTTCAAAATTATCTTTGAGAAGGTGATTGTGGGGGTGGAGCCTGGACCCAAGGGTGAAGTGTATGAAGAGTACAAACACTTTGTACTTAGGATGAGATCATCAAAGTTCTCTGTCCTGCTGGTCTGAGTCAATCAAGATTCTGCTAGGTGTTTTTTTCCTCTCCATTTTTTCTGGTGATATAAATTCCAGATGACCAGGATTGGCTGCCTTATTAGGCTTCATTTGCTAATAGTCAATGCCACAAATTTCACCGTGGATTCCTAGATCTTAACAGGCTATGTAATTTCTCTTTTAAAATTTTTTTATAAACATATAATGTATTATTGGCCCCAGGGGTACAGGTCTGTGAATCGCTAGGTTTACACACTTCACAGCACTCACCATAGCACATACCCTCCCCAATGTCCATAACCCCACCAACCTATTAACAGCCTATGTAATTTCTATTTCTTAGTGGCTACCCTGGGTGACTCTGACAATTCAAGCTTTTTGCTTTGAGACATGGATAGAGTTGAGTTTGGCAGAAATCTCTTGTCTGAAAGCTATATTCTACTAGCAGCACTTTTCAACAGAAGATATCTTCTGGTTTGGGGGGTTGGAAGGGCACGTGGATCATCCACACCAACTCACTCTTGATACCGTCCATGGTACTGATTCCTCTTGGCTTCTGCTGAACTAACAGCAATTGTATTTTTATAGTTCTTTAAATTATATTAAATAGTAAGATAGTTAACTGGGTCAAATATAGCATGGTTCTTAGTAGGGCTCTCCTGCTGGGTTGCCTGGTTTCAAATCCTGGCTCTGCCACTTGAGCTTTAAATAACTATTTAGTTATTAAATAACTATCTTAAATAGTTGGCTGGGTCAGTCCTCTTGGGTTCATGGCAGCTAATGACAATACCAGTGTCTAGGAGGTAGGAATTTGTGTATGGCAAGAGGGAAGGGTAGTACCAGCATGGACACTAACAATTAGAATGGATGCAAAAGCAGCCATCTTAATGTCTCCTGCTAGGTCAAATACTGATTTGTTAGATCATGGGGTGGGACTGGGCCAAAAACAGGGTATGCTTGGAGGAGGGCCTCTTTATCTACTAGTAGAGAAATACTTTCTTTCAGGATTTTTTTTAAGTAAAGCTGTTTTAGCCTTTAACAGGACCCAAAAGCAGAAATCCAGAAGGCCCTCAGGAAGGACCGGAAGATAGATCCAGGAAGCCACTGATCCACAAAGTTCTCTCTCCATCTAACATCTTTGCCTTTCTTAATAAGGGCACATGCTATCCTTCTTAGCACACCAGCTTTTCTGCTTCCAAATTTGCCTACAATAGCTTCAGCCACAGAAAGAGATGGGGGTTTCTTTTCCTGAGCACAATTCCAATTCTCAGATTGGGCCAGCTTGGGTCATATTTCTGTATACAACCACAAGGAGAGGTAACGTTGTACAATATAGCAGCCGGAAACACAGCCTTATGAAAGTGGCTTTCTAGCTGAGGAGTCACTATGAACTGAAGGGATGAAACTAGAAAAGTAGATGAATGTGAAGGACCTTGTATGCCTTGAAGGGAGGGAAGAGGATATGTTGTTTTTAAGAGATAGATGGTCATTTCACTAAATGAGATGAAGAATAAACAAAATTTGAAAAGACAGGGAAGAATAAAATGACATATGGATAAGTTTAATTACCTGCTACACCATAGAGATGGAAGTATGTGGTAAATGGATAGAAACACGGTCCATAAACTTAGGAGACAGGCATTTTTAGACCACTTTAGGTTTAGACATTCACCAGACTGAACTATTTTTTAACATTTATAAAACCTTAAAAAAAATAGAACTTTTTTAACACAATAAACAATATATTAAAATTGACTTACAGAAATGACCAAACTATTTTTTAAACATGATTTAATTTTTTTTCACATTTCTTTAAATATGAAGTTTTCTTTGGCAAATTTATCCAGACTACTAAATTTTCATTTTAGATCTTATTTTATATTTAGATAATGGTTTCTACCTTCCTTTTAAAATGTATTATCTTTTAAGTTATCATTCTCAAAAATATTCTGGGGAAATAATTATGAATTAAACATCCATAAATTCTTCTTCATTTCTGTTATAGTGTAGCAATTTATCGTCTAACCCACAGTGGTCTATCAACTGAGTAAGGCTGAGTTTCCTGTTCTCCGCAGACATGGCTGACTGCAACTCATAAAGCAACAGCTGGCTACAGCTTCTCCATTTCTGTATTAACAACTGTAACTGAGACAGGTCATTCTAAAAGAGGAAAAAAAAAATAGGTCAATACCTAGCTAAGCATACTATGTTAACTTAATGAAAGTTGTTAAATTAGTAAATGAGTAGGTTTAAAGAGTAAAACACTTGGTCAGGATTGGGACTTCTACCCAGGAAAAAGTAAGATGGTTTTAAGTAGAATGACTGCAATGGCACTCAAATTGAGTTCTATGGCTATTTTGTTTGGTCCAACCTCTGGACCATCTTTACCCTCAGGGACAAATCAAATCATGAAATAGGGCAAAACTATGTAGAGAAGAAAAAATATAGATTAAAACAAAGCAAAACACTTTTTCTATTATAGCTGTACTTTTAAAAAATAAAAATATTCAGTTAATATAAATTAAAATATTCAACTTAATATTTCCAACATCACTATCTATCTCATAAAACCCAGGTAGTTACATTTAGAAAAATCCTAAAAATTCAAGACAGCAAATCAAATCTAATATCCACCATTTATACCACGCTGTTGGGGAAGGAGCCACTACATATACATGAATGACCCGGGTCAGTAAAGGTTATCTTCTCCCAAGTGCCCAGATGAAATCTAAAAACCTACTTTGTATCTGTTGTTTTATCAAACAAAGTACCTGGAACATTGGAATAAGTTGGAAGAACACAAGACTATTACTAAAAATATTTTTTATGGGGGCGCCTGGGTGGCCCAGTGGGTTAAAGCCTCTGCCTTCAGCTCAGGTCATGATACCAGGTTTCTGGGATGGAGCCCCGCATCGGGCTCTCTGCTCAGCAGGGAGACTGCTTCCCTTCCTCTCTCTCTGCCTGCCTCTCTGCCTACTTGTGATCTCTGTCAAATAATAAATGAAATCTTTTTTAAAAAATATTTTTTATTGTACTTTGTGGTCTATTTTTAGCTTTTTTAATCATTCACTAGCAGCTGTCACTTTTGTTCTCACTGTACATGATTCTATCATTTGATACGAATATTGCTACAGGCTGGAAACTAGAGAGAAAAACTTCAACTGCATATTAAATGAGAGCTGGGACTTTCTAAAGTTGTATCTGGTGTGTAGGAGCCTCTTCTACCCGAAATCTATGACTTACATTTGAGTTACAGTTGTTGGCAGCCAGGTTTCTCAATGTATGGCTTATTGCTTATTATGCTTAAATAAACATCTTCTCTTTGAAATTACTTTCCTATCACTTATTTAAAAATAATATTAAGAAGTGGTCCTGAAATTATTCTCACCTTTGATCTATACATTTTGACCAGTTTTAGCCTCCGAAGAAGGTCTTCTTTCTCTTCAATCTGCTTCATCAATTTTGTTCTTTCTTCACTTAATCCCTGTTTGGGAAGATCCTCATTCACAAAGTCACTTTGGAGATCACTGCATGACTCAGTGTCAAGAGATTTAGATTCACACGCACTGATATTCTTGAAGGTATTTTTCAAATATGTACTTTCTTTGAATTCACCATCTTTGTGTTTAAAATTTTCCTGAAGTTCCAAACAGTTTTCTTCTGTTGAAGATGCTGGTTTCTCAGGAAAAGTCTGATCGTTTTCTTCATTCTCTACTTTAAGACGTTTTACCACACTGTAACAGGAATTAAATGAAGATCTAGTTTTCCTTAATCGTTCTCTAAGTGTTGCACTCATAGGCTGAAAAAAGCACAAAATATTAATCAAGAAAAACATTCATCAAGAAAAACATTCCTGTGTAAACAAACCTACTAGAAATAAAAACCTTATATTTTTTTGACAGAAGTGGTTGACACCACTAGATGGCTTTGTATCTCCACTATCTAAAGTAACCACCACAAAATGTAATGCCTGCAAGCCCTGTTAATTTCATTTTTGTTTTAGAAACGTCAGAACCCTTCTAAAACGGTGTTGAGACGCCTATCCTTGTCATCACAAATATCTGTTCAGCAACTAGCACATTCCTGACACCAATGAAAGGTTCAGTTACAAATTAAGTAAAAGACCTAGATCCCTGCCACCAAAGACCTTCAGAATACTGCAGATTCAAACGTACTCAATTTGGAATTTTGTAGTAAACTGATCTGAAACTAAATGAAAATAACGGATTCAAGATGAAAATGAGGGGGTGGGGTGGAGAGGGCGGGGGGGGGGTCAAACACATTATCTTAGGATAAAGACCTAAAATTATTTAATAGTTCGGTATCTCCTTACTGATCTACACATTATGTTAACTGACAGTTTTCTGTAGAATTAAACCCACTACTGGCACAATACGTAGAAATGCAGAATAGCTCCCGCGAAAGAACTAAGATATTCATACTTGTTTTCTTAAACTGCTTGTACGGGGAGATGGTGGGCTGGCGCAGGCCCGTGGAGTGCTAGGTAAAATCACACCTGAGTCGGGCGGGCTTTCCATCTCGGAAATGAAATCTTCGCCTACCTCTTAAAAAAAAAAAAAAAAAAAAAAAAAAAAATCAGAATATAAATAAAATTAACTGATACGGCGATAATTCCATTTTTGTGAAAGAACTTTTTACTCTTTTATATATAACATCCACAAATACGCCAGCAACAACTTCACTTAGTTGTGATTCATTCTTGCTCTTTTTGCAGTTTACCGTTTACTTTCCTCAGACTGTGTTGGTCCACATGGTGACTCCTTTTTTTTTTTTTTTTTTTTTTTTTCAGGACAAATTAGCATTTCATATAAACACTCCACTTGTTTCATCTATCAAAATGTCCTCAAATCCGCCATGTAGAGGGTAGCGAGAATAATTCTGTAATTCTCCGGGAATTCTTTAATTTCGTTACGCCGGCTTTATAATGAAACACAACTGAAATCTTGACTCGAAAAGCATCATCAGACGTGTCACAGTACCTTAAACCCTACAAAGCTGTGTGACTAGAACCAATGACCACTAAGGCCTGACGAACAAGGAACACAGGCGCAGATAAATATACACCCGTGTGTGCCGTTTAAGTAGCGAAGAGACCCCGGAAAGCAGAATTGGCTTAAGCCGTTTTCCTCAAACAAAGGCATCCACTTTAATGGGGTATGGAGGGGAGTTTCTTCCTACCTCCCACTACTGCAGAACACCCACACTAGCCCTCGAGAGACCCCAGCTCATTCGCCCCCAGACCGCAGAAAGGAAGCTCTGCTCAACTCCACCACAGACGTCCGATGCCCCCCAACTCTCAAATATTCACTCACTAGCCGAGACTACACCAACCTCCGCCACCTCCCGAGCACAGAACAGGCGCGCTGGCCCGGCGGGGCGGGGCGGGGCGGGGCGGGACCGCACGAGAGGCGGAAGAGGCGCGCGATTCGCGGAATTGACCGACGCGCGCAGCTCCGCGGGACTCAGCGGCCTAGAGCGGCGGGACGGCGCGCGCCCGTGCGCGCGCGGCCTCCAGCGACCGCGAGGAGGCGGAGGCTGAGCGGGGGGCGGGGGGGAGAGTCACGCGAGATCCACAGAGACGCGTGATTGGCCCGGTGAACTGACATTCTCCGCTCTGCCCCGTCCAAAGGCGGAGCGCTGTGGCGGGCTACGGCGCTGTATGCGCGCAGCCGCGAGACTCAGCCGGGTTGGGGGCGGGCCGTGCGGGGTGTCTGAACGCCGGACGGGTGGCTTCTTAGCGCGCCGCGCTTCTCTCCGCGGCTTCCTCCCCACCTCCTCTTTCCAGGCCTTGCCTTCCCTTCCAGCTCCCTTGTTTTTGTGTGTGCGAAGTACGCCAGGCCGTGCCCCTCCCCCGCACCTAGCTTTTCCTGTCCTCGCTGTCCCCCCTCCCCCCGCCGTTAGTCTCTGTCCTCACTCCCCACACAAAACGTCCGTCCTCACACCGGGCAGGACCCGAAGCCGCAGACCGGGCTACGGGCTAAATTTAGGGCCCTAAACAACCCTAAGGCAGAGACCGCAAAAGAGGAGAGCGCTGGTGTAGGTGGCCTGTTGAGAATCCAACATGTTAGAAATCGCTCCAAGAGGCCCGGCGGATGGGTTGAGCTCTTCTCCAGTCTCTGATGTCGCAAACGGCGGTTCTCTCACAGGTTTTCTACTGCATCTACCCCCAAAGTTAGATTCTGTAGCTTGGCTTCAAGTCTGGTCAGATTTGGGTCAAACCCCTTTGGGCTACACAGGAAGCAGACCAGTCACTGAATAAGACTGTGTTGGTCCTGAATTCAGATGTTTGTTTCTGTTTTTCCAGAATCCAGATGTTTGAGGCAGATCTTGCTGAATACTGGGCAGCGCCTTCGTCGAAAATCGTCCTCCTGGGGGGCCCTTGCTGGCTCAGTCGCAAGAGCGCAGGTCTTGATGGGGAGGGGGCGGGGGGAGCTGAGTTCGAGTCCCGCCTCAGCTGTAGAGATTACTTTTAAATATAAAACATTAAAAAAAAAAATCCTCACTTCCTGGTAGCGATGTTCTGTTGCTGTGCAACAACAAAGTTAAATAAATCGGGTGGAGCACTGGGTTTGGGGAAAGACAATTACTCAGTAATTTCTGAGTCACCTGGAAGTTGGGAATTTTAAGGAGCTGGTGTTTTCAGCCAAATGAATGGCCATTTTAAACGTTGATACTGTCTCTTTGCAAAGAGCTGATAGCTTAGAGGTGCCAGGACCCTGAGGAATTAACTGAGTCCTAAGTAGTCAGATACAGAGAACCTGAAGACAGCCCAGTGCGGCGATTAAGGACGTAAACCTTGGAGGCGAATTGCCTAGGTTCAAATCCTGACACCATTATTTTATATGCTTTGTCAAGTAGTGTCTCTGTGCCTGGGTTTCCTCATCTGTAAAACAGTTATAATAGTATCAACCTCCTAGGGATTGGAGGATTAAATGAGAATTCATGAGGGGCAAGGAAAACAGCAGTAGATATTTAGGGCCCGCTCCATAGTTGTGATTTTATATATGCTACTATATCCACCATTCCTTAATTGATATAACAGTACGCATGGTAATTCTTTCATCCTTCCGCTTTATCTCCCCAAAAAGGCCAGATTTTTTAAAGATGCTATAATCCATAAAACCCCACACAATTTAAGCCGAAAGTAGCAGAAAACGTGGTGCCTCCCTATATAATTAATATATATTCCCCTTCTAAATTTTAAAAAATTGCATAAACTCAAGGAATTTATAAAATGAAAGAGAGAACTCATGATTTTCTTTTTTCTTTTCTTTCTTTCTTTTTTTTTTTTTTTTAAGACTTTACGCACCTGACAGAGCACAAGCAGAGGGAGTGGTAGGGGCAGAGGGGGAAGCAGGCTACCAGTTGAGCAGGGAGCCAGTCGAGGGGGCTGGATCCCAGGACCTGGAACCGTGACTGGAGCCAAAAGCAGACGCTTAACCAACTGACCCACCCAGGTACCCCAAACTCATGATTTTCTGACACAAGTGTTACCACATCAAGCCACAGGTCTGTCTGTACATTTATTTCTCCCTTTACTCATCCATTGGCATCAGTTACTCACACTGAAAAGAGCAGACTGATTTGTCCTGACACTAGAAGCACAATGCAGACTCTGCATATTCTTTATACCTTGGGGCATAAGGTTGGGTTGTTTTTATGGTTCTCTAAAATCAGCTGCTCCAAAATCCTTTTATCAGGACAGCCCAAGCTTAGAGCTGTGTTTTTGCTGGCTGCACAAAGGAAAACAACATCTTGCCTTGCAAATGTTCTGACTTGCTTATTATGTGAACTGCTATATTAAATGGGATTGTTTTGGCCAGATTTTCAAAGAACTTCAGAATAACTATTCAGAAAAACTTGTATTTTAGAAATGTGCGTTTGTTGACCTACATCTCTGGCTTCCATGTGTTGTTAGAACTGAACAACCTTCCCACATTTAAGTTTGTATTTTACTTACTCCAGTGACATCCGCGAGTGGAAACATAGCTTCCACTCTCAACTTGGTGTAAGGAATATGGAAAATAGCCCAGTACAGTTTTCATTTTATCTTTAGATAAAGCCTAGCAAACACTTCCATGACTTTAAGTGCCCAAAATCTATTGTTTTATAAAGTAGTTTGTTGTTTGTGACATGGGACATTGTATGTTACTTGAAATTTTTCAGGGTGGGAAAAACACTGCCCTAGAGAGCCAGAAGGCAAGGACTCATTCTACCATAGAGAACAATTTGAACAATAGAATTCTATGATAATAGTAATTAATATTAACCTAAGGCAGGCTTTCCCTGTGTTTTTAAATTTCTCCAATACCCAAGGCTACTGTTAGCTACTTTGTTATTCATTAGGGAGTGGTAAATGTTTCTTCCCTTAGTCTGTGATTATTGTCAGTGGGATGATGACATAGGCCTAAAAATCTTTATGAGGCTTTTTTATTCTTTTTTAATGGCAAGAAGAAAATCGTATTTCTCTCTTTCTCCATATAAACCACACACACACACACACACACACACACACACACACGGTTAAGCCACAATTTAAAATTTCATTTCACTGGGTTTATTTATTTTAAAATTCTTAGCTGTAGCATTATTTTATAAATCTTAACAGTAATCTCAGAGTAACCTAAATTCCATTCCATTGACTTTTCTGTATTAATACCATTTTTATATTATATAGCTACACCTAGTATCCATAGATTTTTTTAACAATTAAAATATAAATATACATTTATAAAACAGGATTAAAATCTAATTGGGTGAGGTATTGTGTAAAATCCACATGATTAAGTTGACTTATAGTGTTCATTAGGGCAAGTTAAACAAAATTTAATACAAATATATACCACTCACAAGAACTGTCCTAAATTCTCTTAAGTGGCTTTCAATATTTCTTCTGACATTTCTATATAAGTTGAAAATCTTCAAAAACGCTCCTCTATGTTTCTCTTGCCATGAATTCAATTCCTGCAGACCTATCCATGGTAAAGAAGATGTGTTTTAGTGTTGTCATTTATAAATCTCCCTTCAAGTAACTGACAAACTATTTCTGTTTCTTTTCTTTAAAGATCTCCTATGGACTTCTATAATGTATAATTGATTGATTTGTAGAGACCGTTGAAAACTTTTTTTAAATCTAAGTGTGACCTTTGTGGGTAAACTGTTTAATACTCTCTAGCTACATTAAGCAAAAGCTATTTTATTTTCAACCTCAAGATGAAAAAGCCCTTAACTTAGCTACTCGGCATCCCTGAGAGGTTGCCTTACTGAGTAGGATGGCTACTTAGAGTGTGAAGACATGGGGAGGGTCAACAGCATTTGTGTAATAAAAACTTGTCCACCGGGGCGCCTGGGTGGCTCAGTGGGTTAAGCCTCTGCCTTCAGCTTAGGTCATGATCCCAGGGTCCTGGGATCAAGTTCTGCATCGGGCTCTCTGCTCAGCGGGGATCCTGCTTCCTCCTCTCTCTCTGCCTGCCTCTCTGCCTACTTGTGATCTCTGTCTGTCAGATAAATAAATAAAAATCTTAAAAAAAAAACACACAACTTGTCCACCACTGGGCGACTAGAAAACTTATCTGATAACTAATACTGAGGGTAATATACTGAACAAGAACCTAAAGAGCTCCTTTCACTTGGTGTTCCTGTCCTTTCATTTTGTTAGACCTGGCATTTTGTCAAGTCCATTAGAGACTAGAGGAGCAAGAGCATCTATGATTCATTGCTGTCACTGGGGTGTGTTCTCTTGGAGAAAAATAGAGTGATTCAGGTTAGATTAATAATGGTGAGGAAGGGGGTAGGGTGTGTGTGGGAGGGAGGGTCGTGGCACAGGAGTTAGACTGTGGAAAGGTAATGGTAATAAAAGTATAGCTAAAGGCGACATCTTTCTCAGATCCTTAATTAACTCAAATGTCACTGCTGCATTCATTTGGGGAAAAAAAGGCATTAGATTTCAGCAAATCCTTAAGCAACAGAACATGTCTTATAATCATCCTTAACTACCTGAAGTTTGAGAGATAACAACTCCCAAGATAATTTCACAGTATTGAAATCTGTTTGAAGTGCTGGCAGAGAAGTCAATTTAGTTTTCTACCCTTGACTCTCATTATTGTTTCAGTCTTGAGAGTATAAAAGCTTTCTTTTAGATGGAGAAGCAAGAATGTCTCATGATACCAGGAAAATAAGGAGTGAAGAGACAATTCTACCATGTTCTAGGACACTATTGATCTTTTTTCATATGTTCTTCTAGCCCCTTGGCAACTTTGATGATAGTAGTAGTAGTAGCGTAGTAGTAGAGAAAATCTATGAATCAGCTTATAACCAGGAATTTTCTGGTCCAGTTCAGGATCTGACAGCTAGATTGAAACTTCACCCCTTTCCCACCATTCCCAAAGGCAACATAAAAATGTCTTAGATTGCCTAAAATGCCTAACTTGTCAGTGACATCAACATTACCCAGCTCTCCACTCTGTCACACCTCTGTGGCCAACAAAAAATAATGTGTTAAACTTGATGATGATACTGGTGACCCTCAACTGACAAATGATACTGCCATATTTTTATAGTGAAAATATGTGTTTCCCATGGATAAGATCTTGGGAAGAAAGCATAGAACATGGCTACATTCACACTGACCTGGTCCTCCAAGACTTCACTCCGCTATTTAAATGTCCTTAACACAAAACTAAGACAGATAATACTTATCCTTCAACAATGTACACCTTTAACTCAAACTTCCCAAACCTCCCACCTCCCAAAATTTTCCCTTACGTGCCCCTCTGGTTATTATTATAGCAGCTATCAAGTACATTATCTCAGTTATTTTTTACTTTTTGATGTGACATCGTAAGTCATATTATCCTTTCCTTAGAACCATTTACAAACTTTCCTTTTATCTTATTCTTAAGTCAAGAGAAGATCATTCAGTTGTTTTCCAGTAGTCCACAGTGCATGGAAATGATGGTTTAGTCTACCTCCATCGCATTGCTTACCCTCTTCCTTACACTGTGTTATAACTTGTGAATCTATGCCTTTCTATGAATGCTGGATATTGAAAACTCAACTTCTATGTTACCAAAGACCTACTGTGAGTGGAATTCATACCAAATGCAGGGATAACACTCATCAACAAACATGGTCTTCTCAGACTTTTGAAAGCCTGTCATTGGGTAGATAGCATACTACGATACCAAAGAACACAGGCTTGGGTTTTGGAAGGCAGGCAACTAATCACGTCCACATTTGTTAAGCAAATTCCTATGAAACTATAAATTATAAACTGCCCATAGGTTAAAAAAAAAAAAAAAAGCATTACTATAGGTTGCCATTATCTGAAATGCTTTCCTAGCCTAACTCCGGGCCATTGGAATAGGGTATTTTAAACCTGCACGTACAAGTTTAAGATTTTTGTAAAGATGCCAGATCTTTAACATAACAATAATTAACATAAAACTTGTGCAATTAAGCTGCCCCAAAAGGAATGAGTTTGAAACTTTGGCAAGATGTTCCTCTTTTTTAAAAAAGCAGCTTCACCAGTACATATTATCTTCACTCAGTGCTGTTTCCCTTAGGTTTGTGAAGCTAACTGTGTTTCATTCCAGTAATTGTCTATAGGGATAGCAATTTATTTTCAGTCACTAATTTTCAGGATGCATCAATCCTAATCAAACCAATTTTACCAACCAATGTAATCTGCTATGTCTATTTTCATTTTTTTTTTTTTTTAATTTGAGAGAGAGACAGAGAGAGCATGAGCAAGGAGAAGGTCAGAGGGAGAAGCAGACTCCCTGTGGAGCTGGGAGCCTGATGCAGGACTCGATTCCGGGACTCCGGGATCATGACCTGAGCCGAAGGCAGTTGTCCAACCAACTGAGGCACCCAGGCGTCCCTATTTCCATTTTTATAGTTTGAAAGAATCAGACTTGCTGATCCCCTCAACCTAAATAGAATTCTTCTGTGCTGAGAATGGGATTAAGTTCCCACAATAAACTCTAAGAAGAGAATTCACTTCAGAAAAAGAAAATTCACTGATATCAAACTATAGATGTAGTGAGCCGGTACCTGCAGTGACTTGATTTTAGGGAGTGAAAATAGCATATTATTACAGGTTTGAAAGACTACAGCTTAGAATTATGTGGACAAATGAGAATAGAAATCTCCCTCTACTTATGGTAGAGTTACATCCTGATAAACCCATTATAAAGTGAAAATATCGTTAAGTCAAAAATGCATTTAATATACCTAACCTATCAAGTATCCTAGGTTAGCTTAGCCTGAATTAAATGTGTTCAGAACACTTACATTAGCCTACACTTGGGCAGAGTCATCTATTTTATAATAAAATGTTGGATATCTCATCTAATTTATTGAATACTGAAAAGGGAAGACAGAATACTGAAAAGGGAAGATTTGTATGGGTACAGAATAGTTTTAAGTATATGAGTTGTTTACCCTAGTAACTGCATGGCTGACTGCGAGCTGGGGTTCCCTGTTACTGCAGAGTAGAGATCAAAATTCAAAATTGTAAGTTTAAGATTCTCTATTTTTATGGTTTCTACTGAATGCATATCGCTTTTGCACCATGGTAGAGTTGAGCAATCATAAGTTGAACCATCATAGGTCTGTACTAAAAAGCTAAAATTGAACATTTGCATACTATTTAGAAGCTCTGAAGGCAAGCTTTATGAACCCATCAATAACTGCTCAAGCTAAGATTATAGGAAGCTTTCCTGGATCACTACATTGATAACAACCCATCCTCAAGAGTTCAAAATTCAGTGCCAAGAATTTTGTAGAAGAAAAAATGAGAGGGAAAAAGGGGAGAGGAAGATATCTTTACTGTATGTTTCTTGCCCTTAAGGAGAATAAAACTCTTGTGTTTAAAACACCATTTTTTTTAAGATTTTTTATTTATTTATTTGTCAGGGAGAGTGAGCACAGGCAGAGTGGCAGGCAGAGGCAGAGGGAGAAGCAGGCTTCCTGCTGAGCAAGGAGCCCGATGTGGGACTCGATCCCAGGACACCAGGATCATGACCTGAGCTGAAGGCAGCCGCTTAACCAACTGAGCCACCCAGGCGTCCCCTAAAACACCATTTTTTTAAATAACATATTAGTGATTACTAGGCTTGGTTATGCCATACTGCAAGTTATGCTGCAAATTTAACCTGGATTTTGAGGTCCAAATGCAGATCAAACACCATGAAACCTGGGCACATTCACTGGGGCTATATTCTGAGAAAATCATGATTTCTTTCTTAATGAGAAATGCATGCCTCATGTTCTTTAAGGCCTTTGATAACTATTGAATAAAAAGGATTATAGAAGTTTAAGATTTTATGATTAATAAAAATGTAAACATGCATTATAGTTATACCTATACTTCCTGAAGACTGATGCAGTATTATAATAATCAGGGTAAAACTGATTATATCTTGTAAATTAGATAAGCCACATTTTATAGTAGGTAAAATTTTAAATGAGTAAGGCTGTAAAGCCACAGACCTTACTTCAATTTTCCTTAGCATTCCAGACCTTTTCATCGTTGAGTTTCGTGGTTGTGTGCAGTGAGTTGGGGAAGAAATGGGCTGTGGTCACAAACTGTGAAGGTGGGGTTGCTTACATACGACATAATCATGGGTTGTCAGTTTAACTTGGGGAAAATGGAAAAGTCGTTCAGGACTTTTGTTTGAATACAACTTTGGATGAATACAAATGATACACATTGATGTTTACACCTGTTTTTCTCTGATTCATTCATTCTCCTGGAAATAGGGCTGCAGCAGGGGATACGACTGAATCAGAGCAGCCGAGTTCTTTACTGACCCTGCTACCAACAACTAACGTGCTGTGTGACTCTGACAGATTCATTTAAATTCTGTGGTCTCTGTTTTCTCAACTATGAATTGCAGAAAAAAGAGTAATCTTTCCAAGCTCTGAGGTTTTCTCATTCCAGTTTGGGTACATTTTGGTCCACCTGAAATTAACCAGTTCCCACCATTACTCAGTTCACAGAAAGTTAAACTTACAGATAAAATTCCATGTAGAAACGACGATTAAACAGACACTCTGGAAGATGTGCTAGGTGCTAAACGTGGAAAAGTAAATATTTTTTTAAGGAATTTACAAAGACATATTGGACACGTCAGTATTTATCACATAGATTCCATCAGTATGAGCCCTGGGGAAATTTGTTATATGGAGGATTTTTTTTTCCTTCAGTGACCTTTCCTGTCTCAGAAGCCCTCCCATATCTTCAGAGTCCCAGTCTCCAGTCCTGGGGCTTCAGGCTAACTCTCACTACCTGCCCCTTGCCATGGCAGGACACACTCCTGGTTGCTCTGCTTATTTTTACTGTCATCTTCTGGAACTCATATCCTCGCTTCTGTTAAATTTTGTTGCTCACCATAGGTGCTCAATAAGTGTGTTCTGAATAGATAAACTTAAGTATAAATGATTAATTTTTAAATCAGTCACTCACAAGGTGAAAATCCCGAAGTAAGAAGAGAAAGTTACAGTGTGGTTGCCTAATAGAGCAAGGGATGGGGGAATATTAACAGCAGGCAGAATTTTCACTGCGCTCTTTGGATTATTGTTGGGTGCTGGTTGCCAGAAAGACCAAGTCATGATTAGAAGTTTGGAATTTTCAGACACCACCCCTCCCCAACCACTTCTCTAGAGAGGGGAGAGGGGTTAGAAACAGAGTTAATCATGTCAGTGTGAGGAAGCCTCCATAAAATCCCAGTGGTACGGCGTTTGAAGAGCTTCCAGGTTGGTGAACACATTCATGTACGAGGAGAGTAACACATCCCAACTCCACAGGGACAGAAACTCCTCTGCTTAGGGACCCTCCCAGATCTCACCCTATGCATCTTTTCATCTGGCTATTCATCTGTATCCTTTATCATATCCTTTAATAAACTGGTAAACAGGGGCACCTGCATGGCTCAAGTTGTTGAGCATCTGACTCTTGATTTCAGCTCAGGTTATGATCTCAGGGTTGTGAGACTGAGCTCTGCATTGGGCTCTGTGCTCAGCTTAGAGTTGGCTTGAGAATCTCTCCTTCTCCCTTTGCCCCTCCCCTGGCTCACTCTCTCTTTCAAATCATTTATCAAATGAGGTAATAATATCTATTCTATGAATTATAATGATGCAGATAAAGTGTTTAATATGGAACTTCCCAGATAGTTACTCTCCACATAATGGTGATAAAGGTAGTGATACTGGTGGTAGTTACCTTAAAGCTGAGGATGGGGACAAATGTCAGGGGCAGGACAAGAGAGCGACTTGATCAGAGAGCTTTTCTCATCTTTCATTTAGCCAAATTTTCTCAAATTTTCTCTACTGTGCTCCAGTAGAACAATGCTGTTCCATGAGCTAGTTCAAGGTGTTTTACAGGTAAAATTGAAATAAGGGTGATCTTTTCTAAATTTGCAGAAAAAATAAAGATATAAGATGCTTCCAATTACAATTTTTTCTATTCATTCTTCTTAACACTTTTGTGTCTGCTAATGGACAACAAATAACAAATGAATAGGTAGCAGAGGAATATTAGGAAGAAACATCAGTAAACTGATTTAAATGTTTATTTAACATTTAACAAATATTTGTTTAATAGAAGTTTTTGGGATTTCTTGGGGTAAAGACTTTGGTCATTTTTCTTGATAGTATTATTGCTCTTAGTTCATATGACAAAACGAAATATAGTTTTATTTTATTTTGTTCCACAAAGAGCCCATGTCATCCCCATGCTTGACCACTTGCAGAATTCCATGATCTGCTATTGCCAACATCTCATTGTTTGAAGCTATAGAGTCCTGGGTTTTAGGCCACACTTAAGACTACTAAAATATCAGGGTGCCTGGGTGGCTTAGTGGGTTGAAGCCTCTGCCTTCGGCTCTGGTTGTGGTCCTGGGGTCCTGGGATGGAGCTCCCCATCGGGCTCTCGGTGAGGAGCCTGCTTCCCCCCTCTCTCTGCCTGCCTCTCTACCTACTTGTGATTTCTGTCTGTCAAATAAATAAATAAAATCTTTTTAAAAAAAGACTACTAAAATATCCATGGAGAGCCCCACTGTTTATCACCTAACCCCCTCTTATATTAGAGGAACACTATCTTAAAAATACAGTCTCTATTTAAAAACTGAAATCTTAGTTAACAAGAGTTACACACTTTTGTTACTTGTGCTACACGCTATGAACAGTAAGTACATCTATAACTCCTAGAGTCACTACATACGAGGATATCCTAAAGAGTGAGAGTAAGAAGAAATGGGAAACATAGAGGAAACGCGTCCTGCTTTAGCCCACATTCTATACTAGTCATCCCCAAGAAGAGAGAACAGCGCTATTCAACTAAGCTGCTCAAACTTCAGAAAACACGAATGACTACATCTTGACTCATCTTCCTCTCCGAAATCCTCTGAGACTCAGAGTGACTTATTGATTGCTTGTTCTTGATAAGTAGGTGAATCCAGCACGTTTCTAGGTATTGACTGGCAGGACTGATTAACAAAGACTGTAGGACGCCAATCTGCTGAACAGCCTAGGGCAGCCCTCTGACCACGTGGCTCAGCGTTACTTCTTCCGTTAAGACCCTTCACTAAGCCTTCCATGTTAATCCAGGGACATAGAAGAAAAGGATTTGGAAATCTAATTATCCAGACATAAATAAAATGGCTCAAAGAACATGGCATGAAACCCAAGTCTAGGCTTCTCCAGATACTTTATACCACTGAAGGCCTAGATGAGCACTTCTGTTTGAATCAAGTTTCATTTTTGCAAGTAATGCTTCACCTTGAAGGTATTTTTATTAACTGCTTATCTCAAAGTCTGGCTTTATTGCTGTGAAGTGAATCTGAAGCCCTAACAAAAATTAGGAGGAACAGTCTCTCTCCCTAAGGCTTCTGTACCCAGAGCACAGTTGGGTTTATAAGAAAAGCTTGATGGTTAGCCTTAGCTTTAAACAGGGTAAATTTAGAACCCTCTTGGAAGAATTTCTTAGAAAACTCTCTTATTGTAGCTATCTGAGCCCTGATATTGCTGAATATACTACAAACAAATCCTTTAGTCCACAAAATCTTTTTCTACACTCTGTCAACCTTGAGCTTAAGGAATTAGAATCTTGATATTTTTTATTCTTAAACAAACAAATCAAATCACAAAATGTATAAGACGAATAACCAGAATGGGCTTATTATAGGAGTACAATGCTATTTTAGCACTTGATAGTCAACATAGTTTACCATATTGGCAAAAAAAAAAAAAATCATATAACCATCTAAATAGATGGTTAATAAAAAGCATTTAGATAAAGTTCAACATTAATTCATGCTAAGTAAAAGCAAACTAGTAATTTTTAAAAACTTACCTATGATAAATATAATGGTGAAATGTTGAAAACTTTTCCTTTAAAATTGAGAATACTAAGAATGCTTACTATTATCATTTCTATTCATCGTTCTGAATGATGATATAATTCTTATTAAAAAGTATAAGGCAAAATAGAAAGAAAGAAAATATAGAAGGGGGCGCCTGGGTGGCTCAGTGGGTTAAAGCCTCTGCTTTCGGCTCGGGTCATGGTCCTAGGGTCCTGGGATCGAGCCCCACATTGGGCTCTCTGCTCCACGGAGAGCCTGCTTCCTCCTCTCTCTCCCTGCCTGCCTCTCTTGCCTACTTGTGGTCTCTGTCTGTCAAGTAAATAAAAAAAATCTTAAAAAAAAAAAAAAAAAAGAAAATATAGAAGGACTAGAAAGAAAAAAAAATATATGCAGATAATATGACTGAGTATAAAGAAAATCCAAAAGAATCTGCAAATAAATTATTCTTTTTTTTTTAAGATTTTATTTATTGATTTGACAGAGATTACAAGTAGGTAAGAGAGGCAGGCAGGGAGAGAGAGGAGGAAGCAGGCTCTCCGCGGAGCAGAGAGCCCGATGTGGGGCTCGATCCCAGGACCCTGGGATCATGACCTGAGCTGAAAGCAGAGGCTTTAACCCACTGAGCCACCCAGGCGCCCCGCAAATAAATTATTCTAAATAATATGAGAATATAGCAAGATTACTACACATAGGGTCAAAATGATTTTAAAAAATTATAAACTTATAAAATGAAATTTTTAAAAACATTATTTCAAATGGGATCAAAAACATTACTACCTAGGAGAGACATAAAACCTCTACACAGAAAACTATGAAATGTATAATCTATAAAATTATGGAACATATAAACATAAAACATAGAAGCATATAAACTATAAACATTAAGACATATTAACTGTTTATAAAGCATATAAACTATAAAATATAGTTTTATGCTATATAGCCATATAGCATTATTCTAAGAACTCATAGACCTTAATAAATGGAGATGTAGACAAGGGCTCCTTAATTAGAAGACTACATTTTAAAGACATTGAGTTCCCTCAAATTGGTATATTGATTTTGTGCAATTTCATTTTTTAAAAATTCTTGGCAGATGTTTGTGTATATGGGTGTGTTTGACAGGTTCATTGTGAAGTTTACCTGGAAATGCAAAGGCCCAAGAACATCCAAGATGCATTGAAAAAAGAAAAACAAAGAGGAACAAAAACAAAGAGAACAAGTTGTTGATATCTTGCGGAATTGGAGCAAAGAGCGATGCGTAACAGTGAAGCAGAGTCCAAAGTATACCCATGTAGAAGTAGAGACTTGACCTATGACAAAGATGGCACTGAGGTGCCTGGCTGGCTCAGTCAGTTAAGCATATATATGCCTTCAGCTCAGGTGATGATCTTGGAGTCCTGGGATGGTCCTGGGATCAAGCCCCATGGTCGGGCTCAACTGCTCAGTGGGGAGTCTGCTTCTCCCTCTCCCTCTCTCCCTGCTTATGCACTCTCTCTCTCAAATAAATAAATATTAAAGTATATTTTTTAAAAAAGATAGCACTAAAGAGAAATACTAGAAAAGATTATTTATTTGTTTGCTTTTAAAGATTTACATATTTATTTTAGAGAGCATGGGGGGAGAGCAGAGGGAGAGAGACTCTGAAGCACACTCCGTGCTGAGCTTGGAGCCCATCAGGGAGCTCAGTCTCACAACTCTGAGATCACTACCTGAGCTGACCTGAGACAAAACCAAGAGTCCAATGCTTAAACAACTGCACCACCCAGGGGCCTGGAAAGAAGGATCTTTTAAATAAATGCTGGTAGGCCAGCTGGATAGCCATGTGGGAAAAAAACTAAAATTGACCCCTAATTCACACCATTCACAAAATTCAGTTCCAAGTGGATGTAGATCCAAATGTGAAAGGTTAAAAAAATGACAATTTAGAAGACTTATAAGAAAGAATATCTTCATGAACTTAGGAAATGGAAAGATTTCTTACATAAGAAAACACAGTGATCATTAAGGAAACAAGTGTTCTGCTTATTTAAAAAAAATTTTAAGAAGATTGAAACATGCCACGGGTTGGGAGGAGTTATTTACAAAATATATAACTGATACCAAGAAAATGAGTAAGAAAAAGACGAAC
The DNA here is from genome assembly GCA_004024625.1 of Mellivora capensis. NCBI lineage: Eukaryota > Metazoa > Chordata > Mammalia > Carnivora > Mustelidae > Mellivora > Mellivora capensis. The sequence continues at coordinate 114,450 of PISX010004609.1, forward strand.
AGTCCTAATTTAAAAATGGTCATGAAACTTGAATAGGCACTTCACCAAAGGGTATATCCAAATGGCCAATAAATACATGAAAAGGTAGGAAACCTCATTAGTAAACAGAGAAATTAAAAATAAAACCAGGGACGCCTGGGTGGCTCAGTTGGTTGAGCAGCTGCCTTCGGCTCAGGTCATGATCCCGGCGTCCTGGGATCGAGTCCCACATCGGGCTCCTTGCTCAGCAGGGAGCCTGTTTCTCCCTCTACTTCTGCCTGCCACTCTGTCTGCCTGTGCTCGTGCTCTCTCTCTCTCCCTCTCTCTCTGACAAATAAATAAATTAAAAAAAAAAAAAACTTTAAAAATAAAACCACAGTGAGATACTACTGCAGACCCACCAAAATAGCAAAAATGAAAAAGACTGATCATACTAAGTGTTGGTGTGGATATAAAGCAATGGAAACTTACACACTGCTAGTGGGAATGTCAAGTCCTGTGGAATATCTGGCATTACTAAAGTTAAATGTGTATGTATCCTATAAGCTAGTGAGTGCACTCCAAGGTGTAGGTTCAGCAGGAATTTTGTGCACATGTTCAACAAAAGGCGTGTATAAGAAAGTAGCAGAATTTTTCATAATACTCGAAGTCTGAAACAATTCAAATGTCAATATAGAAATAACATGCAGTATATTCATACAGTGGAAAGCTGCACAGTATTACACATGACAATGTGGATGAATCTTATAAACATAATGTTGAGCAAAAGAAGTCATACACAAAAGATTATGTATCATATAATTCCATTTTAATAATTTCAAAAACACACAAAATTAACTTATGGTACTGAAAGTTCCTGAAAAGCAGAGTTGCTAAGGGCTAGTGATGTTCTATTTGTTGCCTTAGATGGTGGTTATGAGGGTATGTTCATTTTGTGATTATTCATTAGGCTGCATTATTATAATTTGTGTACCTTTCTCTATGTGTGGTTTTTTTTAAAGCAAGGAAAACAAAAGACAAGCAGCCCATGAATCAGTTACTTTCTCTTCATGTTTCAAGATTTATTCCTCTTTCAAATCCAGAATTTTTGAGGTAGCAACAAGCATTCCTACATATTAGCTGTATTATATATGCTTACTGAATTTGAAAAAATTGTTTATTAATAGACTTTAGTTTTTTTTTTAAGATGACTTTATTTTTTTAGAAGACTTTTAGGTTTACAGAAAAATGGAGCAGGAAGTACAGAGTTCCCATATATCCCCCCATATTCTCTCCCCACCAATAACAATTTCTTCTGTTATTGGCATCTTGCATCATTAGCATGATACATTTGTTATGTGGGCCAGTATTGATACATTATTCTTAACTAAAGTGGATAGTTTACATTAGAGCTCATTCTTTGTGATGTGCATTCTGTGGGTTTTGACAAATATATAATGACATGTATCCACCATTACAGTAGAATGGATTTTAAATTTTACTTTTCACTTCATACAGTTTCTATAATGATTATGCTTTCCCATTGCTGATTGATTTTGTCTCTTTTATAACTATAGCTATTTCCCGGAGAGGATATAAACTTCTTTTTATGTCATTAGCCAGTGATTTATGTTAAGTTACATCAAGTTAAGGATTTATTGCCAAGTACTGGGCAAAAATAGTTGCTTTCTAGGCCTGAAATTTCAGAGATAGCCTATCTTGCATTTGTCTTTGGCAATTAGAAGATACACCAATATTCCAGTGAAAGATTCTATAATAATGTTTCAGGGCTTGCCATGGACCATCAACCCTCAACCCCACACTGAGGATTACTGAACCATGCTCTGAATCAACACAAGACTCAAGACAGGATGTGTAAGTTCTTACTCTTGGCACAGTCATCTCAAAAGGCTTTGTATACCTTAATATGTGAATACTAAACATATTCAACCTGGAGAGGGTCTGGACAGCAGATTTTTCCTCCACTCCTCCCCCTGCATTCCTCAGGGAAGCACCTCAGAAGTGACTCATATCATAACAGGAAAAGAAGGTAACTGTTCTCACCTGCCTTCGTTCGCATAGAAGCATGTAGCGTGGCTTCTAGTAAATACTCAGGACTAATGGGGAAAATCTAATGATTGCATTTTGGTGTTAGAGTGAATTTATTTATTTATTTATTTGTTTGTCAGAGAGCGCATGCAGGCAGACAGAGTGGCAGGCAGAGGCAGAGAGAAGCAGGTCCCCTGCTGAGCAAGGAGCCCCTCCCTGCTGAGCAAGGAGCCTGATGTGGGATTTGATCCTAGGACCCTGGGATCATGACCCGAGCCGAAGGCAGCTTAACCAACTGAGCCACCCAGGTATCCCTCTTAGAGTGAATTTTGTTGGATGTGTGGTTATGAGCACTGGGTTAGTGATAAACCCACTTTTTAGTCATTGAGAACAACATACTGGGAGTGTTGATTATATATTAGGAGAAGAGAAAGCAGATAACACTCAAATGTGTTCAGAAACAACCAAAAAAGCATGTCATATAAATGCAATCCATAAATAGAACTAATGAAATCCAAAGTCAAGAATAACATCAAAGGCAGCTCATAGTTATCATGAGGCAGGATGGGTTTACAACATTTTAAGCAAGATTATATAGAAATTATATAATTATATAAATTATATAATGCTAATTCTACTAAACCAAAACATTGGAAAGGATTAGATTGATATTTAATGATCCTAGGCTTTTTTTTTTTAATTTTTATTTATTTATTTGACAGAGAGAGAGATCACAAGTAGGCAGAGAGGCAGGCAGAGAGAGAGAAGGAAGCAGGCTCCCTGCCGAGCAGAGAGCCCAATGCGGGGCTTGATCTCAGGACCCTGAGACCATGACCTGAGCCAAAGGCAGAGGCTTTAACCCACTGAGCCACCCAGGCGCCCAGATCCTAGGCTTAAAGAACTTTTCTCTTCATGGAAAATATTAAAACAACAAAATTATGAGAAATTATTTACAACTGTAAGAAAATCATTGGTTTTCTCTTTTCTTTCCTTTCTTTCTTTCTTTCTTTTTCTTTTTTTGTGTTTCAGGTTTTTATTTAAATTCCAGTTAGTGGGGCACCTGGGTGGCTCAGTAGGTTGATCATCTGACTCTTAATTTAGGCTCAGGTCAAGGTCTCAGGATCATGAGATTGAGCCCTGGGTTGGGCTCCACGGTCAGCGGAGAGTCAGCTTCTCTCCCTCTCTGCCCCTCTCCCTGCTTACTAGCTCTATAAAATAAATAAATAAATATTTAATAAATAAATAATTAATTCCAGTTCGTTAACATATAGTGTAATATTAGTTTCAGGAGCAAGATTTAGTGATTCATCACTTAAATACAGCACCCAAGTGCCCTCCTTAATCCCCATCACCCATTTAATCCATCCCCCACCCACCTCCCCTCCAGCAACCCTCAGTTTGTTCTCTACAGTTAAGAGTCTGTTTTATGGCTTGCCTCTCTTTTTTTCCCATGTTCATCTGTTCTGTTCCTTAAATTCCACATATGAATGAAATCATATGGTATTTGTCCTTCTCTGACTGACTTATTTCGCTTAGCATAATACACTCTAGCCCCAACCACGTCATTGCAAAGGGGAAGATTCCATTCTTTTTTATGGCAGAATAATATTCCATTGCATATAGATACCCATTGTTAAACACTTTAATATCTATTTGTATGCAGATGAACATGGTGATAGTTGCTTATTCAATAAAATAGTGCCTTCAAAACTGCTAGCTACAACAAAGCAGTGTGTTACCTGAGTGTGAATTGCTGTGAAGCTAGAAGGGAACTCTTCATTCATTAGTTCAGGTTTTCTCCTATATCACACTCTTTTGTATGAAGATCACAGGAGCTCTCAAAGTATCCTAAATTATATTTTCATCCTCTATCACCCATCTCTGTTGTTAGAGATTTCCATCTACCAGATCTAAATATTACTTTAAAATAGCAAATTTATAGACTTATACTTCTTTTCTGAAAATATTCTTACCCAATGATAAGCCATGATCTTGGGATTCAGGTGTGGCTGAGAAGGTCTCTGAGATACCAACAGGCTTTCACCTCTGAGCCTATGTCTGTCCTCTGGCGAACACTGTTAGCTGCCTTCAGAAATGCAAGGTTCTCAGATGTGTTCAGGTAAATAGAGCTGCACAAAAATAAACACTTAATGGAATGTGGGGTTCATCCATGCAGTTAATGATTTGCTGAATATCCGACTCATCTAAAAATGAACAGTGTGCTCACTTTTCTGCTGTATGGGGGATGTAATTTGTTTTATTAAGAATTAATGTATTGGAG